>SZYD01001768.1:0-60805 GCA_009363875.1 Mikania micrantha | reverse complement strand
TATTTCTTATTTTACAATTTTGAAACTCATCATAAAATGAATTAAATTAAACTATTCTATTAAATCGCGAAAATTAAACGCGAAAAATTAAACAAACGAGTAAACTATTATAATTCGAAAAATAAATTAATGAAACGATATTTAAAATGTTTTCTAATAATATTTTGTGTTCTAAAAATCCTAAAAATATTCTTTTTATTTAAATTACGATTTATGCGCGTAAAGTGCCGGATACGCGACGAAACTACGAACCGAGCAACCGAAACGAACCCGAATACCCTCGGGTATATAAACATTTTATGAATGCATTTAATTCATTTTCATCCTCACCATTCTCTCTCTAGATCAAAATCCCGGTTTTTCATCTTCCCCACAATTTCCAATCTTTGAAATCTCATATCTCACTCGTTTCTTAACGAAATCGAGTGATTCTGCGCCGCGCACCACGCGAAGCTCTCATCGTCCTCTACACGGAAGTACAAACCGATCTGAGATTTAGTCCAGCCATTGTCGAGGTATGAAGCCTTGAACTTCACGAAATAAAGGGTTTTCTTCTTCAACTTGTTCGACCTGGCTCATGACCAGAAATAACTCATACACACACATGTATTACACCTTTGATGGCTGTTATTCGCCCCTAGACCCTAAGAACACAACACACTTCAGGTTTACAGATTGATGATGATGAGTTAGTGCACAGGTTCGTGGGTTTATGGCTGGTCGGAGGCTGCAATAGATGAACCCAAGCAGGTGCACGAACCCTCACAAGGCAACGAACCCCTGCGATCCCTTGGAAGGAAGGAATTACGAACCTTACTGGACCAGTTAGTCGAACCTTCTCATGCAGTGAACACTGCGAACCTAATGTGCTGACCACCGAACCTTCGAGCCTGAGCCAAATCATCCTCAGACGGCGAGCCTATTATCTAGCTGCAGCGAACCTGTGATCCTAGGCGAACTAGCAAAACCCTACGAACCTGTTATGGCAGAGCCAGATGCGGCGAACCTCTGGCCGACCCAAGACTTAGCGAACCATTAGTGTCCTGCCGAGCCTTCATGCAGCGAACCAAATGGGGAGCGAACCTTTCCTAGTCTGAAACGAACCTTAGGCTAACCTCAACATGGTCGAACCCTTAGATGTTCACCAACCTGGCCGAACCTTTGAGCCAAGGTTCGCTGGGGAAGATGACCGGCCAGCCATTTAGTTGATTTCCTTCTGTTCGGCCCAACAGTAGCTCTAGCCTACCGGCCCACTATCAACCGTTGAGAACTCCTTGAATAATTTCGGCCCATCACTCGCTGTGGCCCAACTAAGATTTCGATGGCCCATCATTAAGACCACATGCAAAAGCCGGCCATAGGCCCATTATACTTAGCCGGCCAATGATAACTATTCGAAAACCCAATACACAATACACTCACATGAGCCCCCTTGGCCCAATGTAAACCTCACGGCCCAATACTCATAATCGGCCCACACACATAACCATTAGGCCCGATCTTATAATAAATTGTCCAATAAGTTATCCGGCCCTATTGATTCGATATGAACGATGAACGCATGAAAGAATGTTGGAAACGATAGAAAACGAGGAAAACAAATACATTTACGAAATAATCATTTTGGTGTTATATATAATTAACAAATTTTAACTAAACTATATAAAGGCTTAAAAGTCTATTATCCAAATGGTGACTTGAAATTAATGAACAAGCACGAAATCTTGAACCATGAAGATTAGGGCCGGATAAGGAACAATACTTGCGAGTGTTAGTCAACTTTAGGACTAACACTTCCATGTACCACTACACAAATCAATACAACACAGGTTTAAACTACCACCACATTGTGAAAACAATACAGGAGCGTGAACATTACAACAAGTACAAACAAAGAGAGCGTGCATTCTTATTTTGCATAGTCAACTACTACGGACATAAGGTGAGTTCATTGTCCCCTTTTTAAACTTATTTGTTTTACTTCGGGACTGAGAAGCATGTTAAACATTTTTACTGAAATGTTATTTAATGCTTTTAAACATAAACATGATTACTTATGATTGAAAACCCTTTACTTTAAGCTTGATGCTTAAAATCAATTGTTGATTACTTGATACAAATACATGATACTTGATTAATTTACATAAGATGTGATTCAATTACATGAGACATGATACAAATACATGATACTTGATTTAATTACATGAGATGTGATTTCAATTACATGAGACATGATTCAAATACATGATACTTGATTTAATTACATGAGATGTGATTCAATTACATGAGACATGATTCAATACATGATACTTGATACAATACATGATACTTGATACTATTACATGAGATTTGATACTATTACATGAGATTTGATACTACTACTACATGAGATATGATGTTGGAAACTATTACATGCTACTAGGCCATCATACATGTATCTAACCATAGTCTACGTAATTGCTGAACGTGTGGTATTCCAGAGCTTGTACCTATGGGGTGAGATACATGTAATAACATAAACATAATGATACTCAGCTATTACCTGGTTTAAGGGACATGTAATTGCAAACGTCTGGTATTCCAGAGCTTTTGTCGGCTTATATGAGGTATGTAAAGGCTAACATGAAAGTATCGATTCTAAGCTATTACCTGGTTTATAAGGGACACGTAATTGCTGAACGTCTGGTATTCCAGAGCTTGTGTCGGCTTATATGAGGTATGTAAAGGCTAAACATAAACGTAACGTTACGGGGCTATTATTACTGGTTATAAGTGACATATAATTGCTGAACGTCTGGTATTCCAGAGCTTTTGTCGGCTTATAAGAGGTATGTAAGGCTAAACATGAACTTGTTGAATGCTAAGCTGTTATCTATATAAGAGACATGTATTGCTAAACTTCTGTATTCCAGAGCTTTTGTCTGCTTATAGGAGATATGTAATTGCTAAACTATGTGTGTGTGAATCTATGATGCTTGATAAACATGATGATAGCTAACACTTACGAATACAATAGACATGAAAACTTTGAAACAGATAACAAAGGATTGATGAGGATTGAGTTGTTTGGTAGGTAAAATGCTTAATTATTATTAACAACAATGTCATATCCGGTTAGTATGTGGTGGTGGGGTTGGCTAGGCTTGTTCCCTTACATATGCCCTATATATAAGCATACCGACTTGGATATTACAGGTGGAGTTAATGAGGTTAAGGTTTTACTGAAGAGGGTTGTGTGAAAACTATTTTAAACTTATAAACTATATGAACTCACCAACCGTTGTGTTGACTTGATCTTTTTACATGCTTTCTCAAGTGAAGAACAGGTTTACGTTAAGATTTTGGATATGCATACTAGGCTGCCCAGATAGAGGACCTAGTAGACTTTTGGAGAAGCACATACTTTTTGATGACAATATAATCATTTTTGATATCTTGTGCTTACACAAGATATAAACATTTGATTCTTTTGGTTAGGTTTACTTGGTTAAATTGCAGAACATTGCTATTGTAATCTAACTTTGTAATCCTATATATCATTTGATTGTGCTTTAGATATTCTTAAACGTTGATGCTATGTAAACAATCTGATCATCATGATTATCATCCACGATATCACGCCCCCGGGAACCTTCCGCCCGACGGGGACTCCGATCCAACCCCGCCGGCTCGGGGTGTGACAGAAGTGATACCCTCTTACAAAAAACATATTTTTATTAATGATGCACAAGATGTGTGTAGACAAACATGCCACATAGTACAAAAAAGTTGTCCTTGGTTCTAGAAAAAAAAGGACACAAAGCCCAAAATTATTTAAACTCTTATACCAATTAAATAACATAAAAAAATAAAAGAAAACACAGAGGCTGCATGTAAAATTTATGTAACAAAACACGTATACTAGAAAAAAGGGTGTTAAAATTAACATAACAAAAACACGTATATTGGGAAATTTACCGTTACGGCCCCTAAGAAAAAAGGAGGTAAATACGATCCTAAATGACGTAAAAAAACATAATTGCTTTTCATGTGTGACAGAAACATGTGTAACAAAAACATGTATAAACTAAAAGTCAATTTACTTTTTAATGTACAAAACAACGGAGAAAAAAAAAGGGAAAAACAAAAAAACCACAACAACATAACGCTGACGTAAGTTCTTGACATCCACTGAATGTCACATGCGTATGAATATTTGAAATCATAAAAAGCAGTTGTGTAAAATAATAAAAAATGCATAAAACTACATAAGGGTAAAAAGACATCTTTTCCCTAAATGTATTTAAAAATGAGGTGGTGTGTGGCAAAATCTTGGCCATGTAAAAGTTTTTAATGGTTTGCTCACTAAGGTGAGGTTTGCAAATTATGTATTTGATGTGTCGGTTTATATTATAGAAATAATGGTTCACACTATCTAGTAGTAAATCGAAATAACCTAAACCGAACTACACACTACAGGCAAGTGTACCTGACGTATGAAGTATAGCTAAGGAAAGTCCGGATATCGAACCTAAGGACACAGAATCTAAGAATTAACCCTAAATAAAGACAAAGCTAAGACTAAAGAAGGAAATCACTAAATAAGGAAATTTGTATTTTTTTAGAAAAGTATTTTATAAGAAAGAGATAAATAACCTTGACAACTGAAACAAATTAAGAAATGAAAATAATCAGATAAAGAAGTACCTAGACTTGGAATCCTAACGGTAACTTTAACAGTTTCGGGAATGAGATAAGGGATATCCGGTCAACAAGGATATGTCAACAAAGGAAACACTCAGAACCATTAAATCACAAGGTCAGTCTCACTAATGCTAAAGAATGTTCCAAAGAGTCATGTGAAAGATCACCGGGATGTGTAATGGATTACCTAGTCAGTCTCTCCAAACACTGATCATTTAAGGATTCAGAAGATCGTATCAAGTGGTCAGTTTCAACAATCTCGATACATCAAAATATATAAGTTAATACTTGAATTGCAAGGAATTCTAAGGAATAAACAGGAAAACCCGATGGTCACGTAATTTGCCTGAAAACCCTAATAATCCAAATTCCCTTACATGATTAGTCTCAAGAATGATAATCGTACTGTTTATAATCCAATTACAGATAATATCCTAAGGTTTAATTGGCCAAAGCAAACCCAAACAGAATTAGATACGAAATCTAAGCCTAAAACTGAAAAAACCGGTCAAAAACACGTAGTAAACAACCAAGACTTATCAATTGGACATCATCATGCATTTATAGATCATCATAACAGCAATAAATAATCAATATTAACCATATATAATCTGATCCTAATCATAAACAATCGAAATCCCACAAAAACAAACCCGAAACTAAATAAAATTAACCGTTCGTCATCCAAATCTAGGTAATACAATGAGTTTAGCCAGAAACATGTTTAGACATTAATAATAATATGAAAACATTCAGATTCATATCCATGGATTCGAGTACAAACGAGAAATAATCAAGAAAACAAGAAAAAGAACCCGAAAACGCGTTTCGGACACTTTCATATGCGTTCTGAGCCTCCCTCGAGCATCCAATTCAGCCCCAAACCTTCAAAATCTTCAAAAATATGTTTCTTGTTCGTTTTCCAGCCGTCATGGGGTGATTAATTCGCGAATTAGGGTTTTTTATGGCTTAAATAGTTGAAAATAAACAAAGGGTCGCGATTAGGGTTCAAAAAACCGGTTCAGATGGCTCACAGGGGGTTCAAAAGCTGGTCAAAGGGACCAGTCAACGCGGGTCAAAGCCCAACAGGCCGGTCAACAGCTGGAGGAGGGGCGCGGATCGCTGGCTCACCCGGATGGGTCACGCGCGGAATCTTGGTGTGAGGTGAAATGGGGCGCGTGCAGGTCTTGGAGCGGGTACCGGATCCAGATCGCATGTCAAATGGTTTTTAGGGCTTGCGTGGCGCGCCAGGATGCTGCCACGTGTCCTGGGCGGCCCAAGCTTTGCCAGATTTGCATTTTCACCCCCTGCACTTGCTAAACTTCAGTTTTAAGCCCCGAAACGTCCCAAAATGCCCTTTTTTCGCCTCGAAACTTATGAAAATTATATTTTAGCTTCCAAACTTCATAAAATTTATTCCGGGCTTCGGTTTTCTTCGCAATTACGAACGTTTATTCTCACGAACCTACAAAAGTAACATTAAAAATAAAATAAGTAAAAATTAATTAAAATCTAATAAAACTAAATAAAATCTAATAAAATAAAATAAAATCCTATGAATAAAATACGAAAATGATGTGTAAACTACGACACATCAAAAATCCCCACACTTGAACTTTGCTTGTCCCTAAGCAAACCTTAAACAACGAAAACAAAACCTAATTCAAAAACGTTTCACATCAGACAAAACAAGCATGAGTTTACGAATTAATTAAACAATCAATCACAAGACTTACAACGGTCAATAGATTTACAACCCAATCAAACATCAATGAAGCAAATTTAAAACATGGGATTTCCTGATCAAGATTCACCTATTTGTCACTCGACACTCGGTTAAATATATGGATTTTTGCAAGTGAACTCTCATAACCTAACGCTGCAACAATGCTAACATAAGCTTGTGCTATAATCAAATCTCCACATAATATCAAGATTAACACAGATCAAAAGGACTTTAAAAGGTAGGCTTAGGTTAAGGGTAGGTCACGTAGGGTTTTAAAGTGGCTAAAACACAAAAGAAAAATCTGGTAGTTGACTTTATTCACAAACAATAATTTAAACAAAACAAACTACCAATACTTGGTCTTCTTTGACCTTTTATTCACACATTTCACTCTTTTTTATTTTTCATTTTCTTTGGCTTTTTTTTTTCTCACTAGAATTAATCAGCATAAACACGTAACTGTCTAACTAACAGGATGTCTTGAAATTAAACTGGGTGATCAAATGAAAAGGGTTTAGGCTCAACAGGGTGTCTAATTGGTGTACTTAAGGGTTTCAAACAAAAGAAATAGGAAAGGCTAAGAAATGGGTGAACCTAATGCCTTAATCATCTCTGTGTCAGATCTCAATCAAAGTCTCAAATTGTATACAAGCACAAGTTCTAAGGCAATGCAACAGGTAGGTCAAATCACACACAAACGAATCAGTGATTGTATAAAGACTGTTAAGGCTCAAAATCTCACTGGAAACGTGTGAAATAGGGTTAACGATATGAACATAAACGGTTTTCAACTATCAAACAAGTTTCACTATCATAAGAATCCCAAACCCATAAGTTTTGAAAACAAGTCCAATTGGGTAAACTTTATCACGCAACTTAAAGACTAATCGTATAACCAACTCAATAACTCATGCCGACTCGCCTTTTGTTAACGATTTACAATGAAATAGACTTGTTAAGCACTAGCAAAAGGTAACCAGGACTTACAAAAGTTCAAGCTTTATTTTATTTTTGGTATTTTCAAATTTTTCAAAATTTTTTTTAAAAAAACTAGACTCAAAAGAAAGAAGTAAATAAAAAGGAAGGAGTTTCCCCATCCCCACACTTGAAACACACATTGTCCCTAATGTGTCTAAAAACAGGGAAAAAAAACTAAGACTGAAATAAAAATAAACTAATAAACGACAGTAACAAGAAAGAAAAGTGGTACTTCCCTGACATGCAATCCATGCAACCACGTAAGCTTCATAGTGACCTGCTGAGATCCAAGTAAAATGAAACAACCATGAAAGTACCTGGGATCCTGTAACAACTGCTCATGCGTGACTGCATGGCTCGACAATCAAGTTAGCACACAAACAAACATAAAATAAAACAACTAAAAATGCAAAATAACAAATAAAAGGGAACGAAACTGTACATAAATGTGGGTTGCCTCCCAAAAGCGCTTGGTTTATTAACGAGTCTTCAGCCAGACTCGGACCCACACCCATATCTATGGGGGGTCAAAGCAAACAGTCGTACCCCCGTACTCAGTAAACATCCGGGGGCGGCGATGCTCGTATACATAGCCACCGTCTAAGTCCTCAAACTTAGAATTCCTATCGAAGCCAAAGTCCCTCAACATGAAAGCTCCTAGTCGTGGGGATCCGTGTGAAGCTGCGTGATCCCCACACTTGGACTTTAATCTATCAACAAATCCACTGTAAAACACCCCTATGTCGGGTGGTTTATCTCTCACTAGCACCTGGTACTCAATATCAACATTCTATGCAAGCAAGTGCTCCTCCTCACTAACATAGGTACTGGTAAGAGGCATATGTGTATCAACAAGGCACAGGGTGCCTTTCTGCTCTGTCGTCTCCCTCTTACCATTCTCAAAGGTCACCGTCTCGTTCTCAACTTGTAAGGTCAACCCACCATCGCCCACATCTATCAATGCTCTCGCAGTGGCTAAAAACGGACGACCTAAGATTAGTGGTACCCTTTCATCCTCCTCCATATCCAAGATCACGAAGTCCACGGGAAACAAGAATTTATCGATCTTCACTAACACATTCTGCACTATTCCCCTAGGATACTTCACTGATTTATCTACCAGTTGTATGGTCATGCGTGTCGGCACCGGCTCGCCTAGGTTAAGCTTAGCAAAAATCGAATATGGCATCAGATTAATACTAGCACCTAGATCTGCCAATGCATAGCTGACAGACGAGCCACCCAAATCACACGGGATAGTAAAACTACCCGGATCACTCATCTTCTGCAGTAGCTCTTTCGGTGATCCTGCAAAACATCTCTCACTCAATGTTACAGCTGAGATCTCCTCCCAATTCTTCTTCTTCATCAGGAGATCATATAGAAACTTAGCATATTTGGGCATATGCTGTAACACATCCGAAAATGGAAGGTTCACCTTAAGCTGCCTGAACAACTCAAGAAAGTTCCCATACTCCTTCTCATACTTTTGCTGAAGGATTCTAGCTGGGTATGGCACCCTGGAGAGATCAATTTCTACTTCCTTCTGCTTCTCCTTCTCCACTGGAGGTTGCACAGGCTGTGCGGTACTTGCTGGGCTTAGCCTTGTAGGGGCACCTTGCCTGAAACCTCTACCTCAATCTCCTCATCCACCGGTTCCTCTTCCTGAACCGGCTCAGCAGACAACTCCTCTTCACCCATAAACTTGCCACTTCTAGTCGTAACTGCATTCACAAAACCTTTTGGGTTTTTCTCTGTGTTGCTTGACGTGTCACGTGGCTTCCTCTCTTTAAGTTGATCAGCCAACTCCTCTAACTTCCTGTCCAAACTCAAAATGGCTGCCCCTTGGGTCTTAATTAGCTCATCATGTCTAGCAGTAACAGTCTGAATGGCAGCAATAACCTGTGTCAGCATTTGTGTCTGTTGGACCATTAACTCCTCCAATCTAGCCATCCTCTCATCAGTAACACCACTCTGCTCATGCGGATGATGATTGAACCCAGATGGGTTCCCATTCTTCCATGTAAAATCAGGTTGGTTTCTTCCTCCCGAGTTATAGGAATTGCCATAGGCATTTCCCGGACCCCGGTTAAAATTACCAGCATACTTCACCTGCTCGTGAGAATCATCGGCCAACATAGGGCATTGTCGAGTATCGTGGCCTCCTCTACAGATCTCACATTTGGCATTTCCCTTCGTCTGCAAATCCTTCACCATCTTGGTGAGTGCCTCCACCTGTGCTACCAACGCAGTGTTAGAGTCTACAGGCAAGACTCCAGATTTCTGAACAGTGGCCTTCCCTCGGGTGGGATACTGATAGCTGCTCATGGCCATGTTCTCAAATAATTGCAGACACTCGTCAGGGGTTAGATTGGTGAGCAAGTTACCCCCAGCAGTAGAATCGAGTGTGTGTCTAGTGGCAAAGGTGACTCCATTGTAGAATTTCTCTACTAAAGCCCAATTTTCCAATCCATGATGCGGGCACTTATTTAGGAGCTCTTTGAACCTCTCCCAAGTGGTGAAGAAGCTCTCTCCCTCCTCCTGCTGAAAAGAATGAATAAGACTCCTCAGGCGAGCGGTCTTTGCAGGAGGGAAGTACTTAGTTAAGAACATCTCCTGCATCTCGTCCCATGTAGTGATTGATCCAGTAGGAAGGGACTCAAGCCAAGTGATGGCTTTGTCCTCAAGTGAGAATGGGAAGAGACGCAAAAAGACCGCATCATCATAGACACCCTTGATTTTGAAGGTGTCACATATACGAAGGAATTGCCCAACGTGGGCATTCGGGTCCTCATCAGGCAACCCATGAAACTTAGGAGAATGAATGATAAGATTGATGATCTGAGCAGGAATGTGCCAGTTGTCCTCGGTGACAACTGGTCGAGCAATAGAAGATCTAGTGCCGGCCGCAGTCGGCTTGGCATAATCAGCGGCCGTTCTCCTCGGTGGAGCGGCCATGTCAGTAGAATGCGAAGGTAAGTGACGAAGTCTAAACCTTCGGTGAAACTCACTCTCCGGCTCGTCAAATGAAGCAAACTGTGGTGGACCGCTGAGACGGGTTTGGTGCATACAATGCACAGAATTGATGAGAAAGAATGACGCAAACTCAACAAAACAAAAGGGAAAGCGACTAACTAGAAGAGAAAATAAAAAAGGAAACCTAGAAATAAGATCTTACTAAAAATGGAAAGTTTCTAAAAATAGAAAATTACTAAATCTGGAAGGTCACTACGAATAAGAACTTACTACGAAAACACTAAACCAAAAGGAAAGCTAAGTCTAAAGATAAGGTAAATCAAAGAATTTCCGTATCCCCGGCAACGGCGCCAAAAACTTAATGTGTCGGTTTATATATATAGAAATAATGGTTCAACACTATCGAGTAATAAATCGAAATAACCTAAACCGAACTACACACTACAGGCAAGTGTACCTGACGTATGAAGTATAGCTAAGGAAAGTCCGGATATCGAACCTAAGGACACAGAATCTAAGAATTAACCCTAAATAAAGACAAAGCTAAGACTAAAGAAGGAAATCACTAAATAAGGAAATTTGTATTTTTTTAGAAAAGTATTTTATAAGAAAGAGATAAAATAACCTCGACAACTGAAACAAATTAAGAAATGAAAATAATCAGATAAAGAAGTACCTGGACTTGGAATCCTAACGGTAACTTTAACAGTTTCGGGAATGAGATACGGGATATCCGGTCAACAAGGATATGACAACAAAGGAAACACTCAGAACCATTAGATCACAAGGTCAGTCTTACTAATGCTAAAGAATGTTCCAAAGAGTCATGTGAAAGATCACCGGGATGTGTAATGGATTACCTAGTCAGTCTCTCCAAACACTGATCATTTAAGGATTCAGAAGATCGTATCACGTGGTCAGTTTCAACAATCTCGATACATCAAAATATATAAGTTAATACCTTGAATTGCAAGGAATTCTAAGGAATAAACAGGAAAACCCGATGGTCACGTAATTTGCCTGAAAAAACCCTAATAATCCAAATTCCCTTACGTGATTAGTCTCAAGAATGATAATCGTACTGTTTATAATCCAATTACAGATAATATCCTAAGGTTTAATTGGCCAAAGCAAACCCAAACAGAATTAGATACGAAATCTAAGCCTAAAACTGATAAAACCGGTCAAAACACGTAGTAAACAACCAAGACTTATCAATTGGACATCATCATGCATTTATAGATCATCATAACAGCAATAAATAATCAATATTAACCATATATAATCTGATCCTAATCATAAACAATCGAAATCCCACAAAAACAAACCCGAAAACTAAATAAAATTAACCGTTCGTCATCCAAATCTAGGTAATACAATGAGTTTAGCCAAGAAACATGTTTAGAACATTAATAATATGAAAAACATTCATATTCATATCCATGGATTCGAGTACAAACGAGAAATAATCAAGAAAACAGGAAAAAGAACCCGAAAACGCGTTTCCGGACACTTTCATATGCGTTCTGAGCCTCCCCCGAGCATCAAATTCAGCCCCAAACCTTCAAAATCTTCAAAAATATGTTTCTTGTTCGTTTCCAGCCGTCATGAGGTGATTAATTCGCGAATTAGGGTTTTTTATGGCTTAAATAGTTGAAAATAAACAAAGGATCGCGATTAGGGTTCAAAAACCGGTTCAGATGGCTCACAGGGGCTTCAAAAGCTGGTCAAAGGGACCAGTCAACGCGGGTCAAAGCCCAACAGGCCGGTCAACAGCTGGAGGAGGGGCGCCGGTCGCTGGCTCACCCGGATGGGTCACGCGCGGATCTTGGTGTGAGGTGAAATGGGGCGCGCGCAGGTCTTGGAGCGGGTACCGGATCCAGATCGCATGTCAGATGGGTTTTTAGGGCTTGCGTGGCGCGCCAGGAGGCTGCCACGTGTCCTGGGCGGCCCAAGCTTTGCCAGATTTGCATTTTCACCCCCTGCACTTGCTAAACTTCAGTTTTAAGCCCCGAGACGTCCCAAAATGCCATTTTTTCGCCTCGAAACTTATGAAAATTATATTTTAGCTTCCAAACTTCATAAAATTTATTCCGGGCTTCGGTTTTCTTCGCAATTACGAACGTTTATTCTCACGAACCAACAAAAGTAACATTAAAAATAAAAATAAGTAAAAATTAATTAAAATCTAATAAAACTAAATAAAAATCTAATAAAATAAAATAAAATCCTATGAATTAAATACGAAAATGATGTGTAAATTACGACACATCAGTATTCCCTATATATATATATATATATATATATATATAGGGATTGAATCCTTTGAAAACCCAACCTTAGAGAGAAAACCCTTAAATCTTATGTGAGCCACTCATTTGGAATCTTAAAAATAAATATGTGGTCCACATTAAACCTGAATAAAAAATTGGGTTTTGAATAAACAAATCATTTTTAATGTGGGTTAATGTGAACCACATATTTATTTTCAAGATTCCAAATGAGTGGCTCAAATAGGGTTTAAGGGTTTCTCTCTAAGGTTGGGTTTTCATTGGATTCAATTCCTATATATATATATATATATATATAT
Organism: Mikania micrantha; assembly: GCA_009363875.1. Lineage (NCBI taxonomy): Eukaryota > Viridiplantae > Streptophyta > Magnoliopsida > Asterales > Asteraceae > Mikania > Mikania micrantha. The sequence goes on along the minus strand of SZYD01001768.1, from coordinate 47,852 downwards.
ATATATATATATAACTCAATCTTAAAGCAATAACCTGAAATAACTGGTCAAGATGAAGCCAAATCTTGGATTTTTTTTTAACATCATTGTAACACATTTAGAACACTATGTTCTTTTATGAGTTTGTGTAAATTCATCACCGTTTAAGAGATATCGTCGTTGTAAGTTTTTGATTTACAACACTGTAACTATTTTAGGTCCAACAATTACAACGATGTAAACTCTCAAACGGTGATGAATTTTCACAAACTCATAAAAGAACATAGTGTTCTAAATGTGTTCCAATGATGTTTGAAAAAAATCCAAGATTTGGATTTATCTTGGCAAAGTTATTCAGGTTATTGCAATAAAGGTGAGTTATTATTTGTTCACAATCCTATATGTGTGTGTGTATCAATATATGTATGTATCACATACCCATAATAGCCGTTTATAACTTTTACTAAAATGTTTTATCTTAAACTTGTTTATCAAAGATTAATAAAGTTTGTTATTTGCATTATTTTCATACATATTGATGTGTGCAAAGTAGTTTAATTAAAACTAATAAAAATTACAACTAACCTAGACACTAAGTAATACTCTTAGTAAAGAAAAGTAAGTCCGGATATCGAACCCACAAACTTCTATAGACAATGTAAAATAGACTCAAGGACTTATCTATACAAATTTACTTGATTAAAAAGAATTGTTTAAAGGGGGTTTTTTTACCGATTAATTAGAATAAATTAATAACCTAGAAAACCGGATTAAGACTAAATAAGGGAAATGAAACAAAAAGTCACGAATGATGAGATGACTACCTAGGGTTTACTCTATACATGTATAATGCTTTTTAGATTGATTATGGAACTTATTGGGGAACCGGGATCTTAGAATTTTAACTCATGAACAAATTAGAGTATCTTTAACCTTTTTCAAAGATTTCAACTAAGATGTCTACAAGTCTTTTAATTACCGGTTTAGGTTAATTACTCTCACAAGTTAACCAACCCATCAATGATATACCCTAAAAACTGTCTACCTCACAGAAATGAAAGTCTCAATACACAAACATGCACAGGATAATAAGGAGAATCATCTTGGATTTAGCATACAAGATTATGTTCACTTAACCAAATCTTAGTCTTTTCACAAAGACTTTAACTAGTTACTAAACATTCAAGACACACTAACAAACCCCTCACCTCATGGCTTTTGAATTTGGTTGAACATTTAATTCGTTTGTGACCTAATTATCATTCTTATGAATCACTACATCTAGTAATTCATCCACAAATCAAGAACACCAAGTAATTGACCTAGCATGCACCTATTATACGAAAGACATTCGCCAAAGCACACGAGAAATTGATAAATCAAACCACAAACAAAACAAACATTCATAGACATCCAAGAATCCAAACCAAATCGTTATATCACTGAAAAACAGAAGCTTGTTCCACAATCAATCATTACAATCATTAAACATGCATATTATAAAAGCCTAGGTGGTCTAAAGGGTCTAGCCACTAATCATACTGAAGAAACAGAGAGAAATGGTGTATAAACCACAGTGAATCACCATACGAATAGAAAAACAAGAAAGGAATAAGAACCGATCGCGTTACACCCTTCGGATCACTCTCTTAGGGCTTCTTGATGACCAATCTCGACCTCAATCGCTTAACCTAGCTTCCAGTCGCCTCCCCTATTCGTCTCTCAGCCGTGTGTAACCTAATAATCAAGCCTCCCCCCGTTTTTGATCGACAAACTCGTTTTTCTGATTTCTTAACCCTGTCGCGCTACGCAACACGCACCCTGGTACCCCTCGCGCTACGCGAGGCTTCTCGCTACCCGACAAAACAATCGGGTCAACCCATCATCATTAAAGAGGGCAGACATGCAATTTCCACCTGTCACGCTACGCGACAGGGTTTTAGATGCCCTTCGCGCTACGCGACAAATGCCATATTCTAGCTTTTGATCACCTTTTCTTTCGTGTCTGTTCTTGTTCAACCGGGAGCTCGTTTTCTTGATCTTTTGTGCCAAAATGACATGTTTATTTCCTGCAAGCATCAGATTATGAAAATGTGAAGAACCAGCTTAAATCGACTCCAAACCGAATAAAAATGTACATAAACTCAACAGAAACAAATAGAAAAATAGATGTGTTTCACAACACATCACATATATACGTGTGTGTTATGAATACGAATGCCACAAACTTAGATCTTATTATATTTGAGTACAATTGCATTTTAAATTAAAAATGGAGAAACTCTAGGGATTACAGTCTCCATTATTTTAGGAAATTTCGTCTCGAAATTTATTTAATATGAACTGTTGCTACGAGTGTTGATGATTTCTTAGTTTTACTTTTAACTTGTTTTGTTTCTTTCTAAACTTTGGTTATCAAATTAACGTATTAGACCTATAATTATTAATTTTATAAAATATTGTCTGAATAGAGAAAATTAGAATAAATTACTAATACGATCCCTGTGGGTGTTGAGGGGAAAAAATATAGTAAATTACTCATATAGACCATGTGATTTGCTGATATTTCACTCTTGGTCCATATGTTTCATAAATTACTTACATGGTCCTAAACTTTAGACATTTGTAACATATCTAGTCATTATGTCACCAAATTACTCTCATATACTTACCAAATTACCCTCACATAAGAACTATATGTGTTACAAATGTTTAAATTTTGGGACCGTATAGGTAATTTATAAAACATAGAGACCAAGAGTGAAATACTAGCAAACCACTTGGACCATGTCGGTTATTTGCTCCAAAAATTACAAATGAGAACCATAGTATCTCCGCCTAAATCATGCATCTCGTGTATTGGTCTTTATTAAATTGTATAATGGTGTATCCAATTTATTCATATTTGAAACTTTTACAACCTTACCTGAAATCCAAACTGAATAGAATAAGAAATACGCTTAGCATATACTAATATTGGCTTGCGTCATATATACGAAAAAGTATACAATAATGATGTATTTGCCGAATCAAATACCATGGTCTAATAATCAATCATTTTGATTAGCTGATAATTTTACTATTAATTGGGAATTTTGTTAAAGGTTCCTTTAAAAAGTTTCATTAACACCTAATTCATGTCGAGTAGACCTTGTTGTTGTTTCAGCTTGTACTTTATAAATATCTTCGGCACAAAATAAGAAACGGTCTATCCAACGCATAAATCGTTGGGGGTTCACGTTCTCATCATCTTTAGTAAAATCAAGGCCCCATGAAGACATTCATAACGAGATCTACCTTAGTTTTTAGATGATAACCCCAATTCAGGTTTAATAGTATAAACTGAATAAGTAAAATATATACATGTGAATAAACACGTCTTATACGGTTTATTTTGGTTGATATCATATATCTGATATGAATAAACAAGTTTTTATACATCTAGTATTTGATTTGATCTAAATAAAAAAAATATATTTATTAAAATCGAATCTAACTGAATAGTCAAATACAATTTCGAATATTTTTCTCTTTCAAATACAATTGTTTTTCCTACTTTTTCGAATATCAGCTTTTTAAAACCTCTAGGTAATTCGGTATGCATGAATGAAGGAGGGAATGGGATTGCTCCATTACATTCCACCATTCATTTCATTCTCTCATCCATTCCATTCCTTACCCATTCCATTCACCCATACCAAACATACACCTAAGGTATGTTTGATACGAAGTAATGAAAAGAGCGTTGGAATGGAATAGATGGTGGGATACAATAGAAGGAAAGAAACTGATCATTACTATTTCATTGTCTTGTTTAGTTACCACAAGGAATGAAATGAATGATTACTTTAGGTTGTTTGGTAGACATAAAAAGATAAATGAATGAAATACAATTCATGGGCCGGGTCATAGTTTAGGTTATATGTCAGGTTCTGGGGTGGGTCATGGTTTGATTCAGGGTACATAAAATGGACCGGGTCAAGGTTTTGGTTGTTGGTTGGGTCATGGATTATGGTACAAGACTTGGTTCGAGTCATGGTTCATGGTTCAAGACAATGGTCAATCATGGATTGGGTCGAGTTATGGACTGGGTCAAAGTATTTATAAAAAATAGGATAGCAAAATCATTTTTTTCCTTGAAGGAATGAAAAAAAAACACTACTCACCCAAAGAATGAAAATCACTAAAAGGGAGGGAATCACAATTCTTATGAAACAATACATTTCATTCGTTTGTGATTGCAAAACATGTTCCTTTTCATTCTAGCATAATAACTTATTTTATTCTACCTTACATACATGCACCAAACACTACCCATGTTTTGTGTTATCCCTTGGCAGACCAACCAAAGAATTTTGTTGAAGATGCATTTCATTGTTTATACTTAGATCATAATTCTGGAAATGCTACGTGTAGCTGGTAGTGTTCATGTTGTTGTAGTTTGTAGTTCCCCATACGAGAATTCCGTTACAATTCATAGTATCAGAACGCAGACGCAATCCCGTTTGTCAAAACACATCTATAAAAACATGTCACAACACTAGTCGCTTCGACATAAAACTAATCAAGGTGTCGAAGGTCAAATAAAAATAATGTAAAACTAGGAACTTAACTACCTATAACTATAGCAAGGGTAAGTAAGGTCGTCTCCACTAGGGAATTAGTAGAAAGCCATAATCGTTACTAACAACTTGATTAAACTAAGAAAAATGGAAACTTTGAATTGAATTGAATTAAGAAAACCATTTAGAAGCAACAAACTTAACTTCTAATTTCAAAAAAAAATCATGAAAAGGTAATCACTTTCGTGTTTAGGTTTAAAGATCCATGATGCTTTTAGGATAAACTTAGATTTAAAACACATAAACAAGACATGGTTAATCGCTCTAATTAAAGTGATAATAATGGAACAACCATTTAAGACTTACTCATTCACGCAATTACCAACAAACTTATGCAAAGCAACCCACAACTACTATTGAGTAAACGATGCAAGAAAACCGAATCACTGATGACAACATAAATGTTTGTTTACATCAACTAAACCAAAATCGTATCGAGTTGTAATCCAGAACCTAAGTTCTTTATTAAACAATGTTTCACCTACAAAAGAAAACTAGTCATGCATCATCTTGAAAGGATCTTCAAATCTTGATTCGGATTGTGATTGCATGAACAAGGGTGTTAATCGGACACTTCGAAGGCTCCAAATTGTCACTTTTTCGCCCAAGAACTTCTAAAAAACGAGATCCCTCAAAAACCTTAAGGTTTAGAGTTAAATAGGTTGAAAAACGAGACAAATTCGAAAGAACGCGTTGACTGGAGTCCCTGACGACAGTTTCGATGTTCTAGACGCCACTAACTCTTTGTACACGCCACCTAGGACGCCACTGTGGAGCTAAGACGCCATTGTAGTTTTTCAGAGCCACTTGATGATTTCCACTATTTTTCTTCATTGGCATGTTTTTCCTTTGTCTTTTATTTCCTTTGTATTCCAAACCTTTTAAGCATCCTATTTTGTGTCTTTTTTCCATGCTCAACTTGAAATCACAATCACATGCAAAGCATTCATATTTCTCGCAATTAAGTAGTCAAAATTGCATAAATGGTTAGCTTAAGCACATGAAATCAACACACTCATCAAAAACTTAAAGTGTAGCCGTTATAAACATGTCCGTCACATCATAACAAAAAATGTTATGCTTAGTCATAAAATTTAGCATCAATAAACACAAACATTAGACCGACAAATGTAAGGGGAAAACTAATTAAATGTTTTATTATTTAAATAATAATTGAATCGGCAAATTAGTCTGATTGTCGAACTGGATTTTCCTCCTCTAAAATCCAAAGGATAAAATATTAAAACTAAACTAGGGGTGTTCATCGAATCGAATTTCGAATAACTCGAATATTTCGAATCGAATGATTTCGAATTTTGAATTTTTTAAGAGCATTCGAATTCGATTCGTATTCGTATTCGTATTCAGAATTCGAATTCGAATCGAATTAGAATCGAATTCGATTTGAATTCGAATTGGTTTGATTCAAATTTAATTAAAAAAATGTTTTATACTTGTTACACATGTTTATGCATTCAAAATATTAAACATACTATAAATATGTAAATATCAAATATCTAACATTTAAGTTGTAATATTAGTGATAACATTCAAACTAATAAAATCATAAGTATATAATAATTTTATAGTAACTACTTGTTTATATATAATAAAAAAGTATATATAAATAATTATATTTGAATTTCGATTCGAATACGAATGTTCGAATCGAATTTCGATTTTTTTCGAATCCAATTTGAAAACTGAACACCCCTAAACTAAACCTTATGTTTTTTAAGCATGATAATGTTTATTTAAATGTTTTTATTATTTTATAATTTATTTTGGTATTTTTTTAATATTTATAATGTTTTTCGGTTCTTGAATCTGGTTCAACTAGTGAACCAATAAAACATCTAGTTAAATGTTCAATCCGATTATGGAAACTTAACCCTCGGCTTTAAAATCAACAACCTTACTAGCTAAACCAACACAACATTTCTTAATTATTTGTTAGATATGTTGAAAACCATGACTTTAGGTGTAAAAAAAATCATTGTTAGTTGTGATGAAAACCATGACTTTAGGTGTAAAAAAATAATGAAAAAAATTGGATCCACGAGCCCATACCCTCTTTAAGTCTAAGGTGACGTTTGTTTTTTTAGAGATAAAATGTCTGGAGTTTGTAAACCACATCTGCAGACGTCTGTAACAAAAGAATTGGACAAAACCTCTGCAGTCTGTTAAAAAAACAGTTTTTTTTACGTCTGCAACCTGTTATTTGAAAACAGAATAAAACTATAGCATTACCACTAACATTATAAATCCTACATCTGTAGAAATACCAACTAAGGGTATGTTTGGATGTGAAATTAGAAGCCTAAGTGACTGAAGTTACAAAAATTTGTTCCGAGTACTTGAGTAAATGCAACAGATGATCTCATACACTAATTGTCCTATTCAAAATCATCAAACCACACATCCAATAATCCAAACAACACAAAGGTGCATATAAACATGTTTCTAATGATTAAAGCCAAATTACGACAATAAACAAACTTACATAAGTTAAACACTTTGTCATTCTGTGTGCCAATTTAAACCAAAATAGAAAGCTAATTTGGTAACCCCATGCCCTATCTTTTATTTCACATGACAATAAAAGATATCTATAAAGAAATATAAATTCAAATAAATCACATAAGTTAATTCTATAAATTAGAGTTTGACCTGTGTGACTTCTGTAGAGAAGACCCATATGACGACAACAATCCTAATTATACCTGACAATTTTGACCCGACAAGATAAGTAGATAGATTTAGGTAAACAATTATTACACTTTGGGTTAAAATGAGTAACATTATGACATAGAATGGGTTGAGATGAGTAACAACTTAATATAAAACGGGTCAAGATGAGTAACTTAAAAAGTATGTGAATATAATAGATTCCAACGGGTAAAATGATTATTGATATATTTGATAACAAAATCAATAAAATAATATTCAAATAAAATATTTGTTTAGTTTGAACTCATTTTAACTTGCACGAAATTGATTTTTTTTAAAACGACCCGTGTATACCCAAACTAATTTTGCTTAAAACTCACCTTGACTCTCACCCGTTCTGACTTTTTATCCAACAAAACCCGCCCATTTTGCTAGCCATAGTCCCAATTAAGAGCAATCCAACTTAAGGGTGGGCAAAAAAAATGGGACCCGGAACCGACAAGCCGAACCGATGGGTACAAACGGGTCCGGTTTTTTAGACAAATTAAAACCGAAACCGGAAAACCGGAACTGGTTCCACCTGTACCCGGCGAAAACCCGAACCGGCGAAAACCCGAACCGGAACCGGTCAAAAACCGGTCGAAACCCGGAACCGGAACCGGGTATTGACTTTGTTGACCGGAACTGGAACCGATTGGAACCGGAACCGGTTCCTGAACTTGAACCGGTTCTAAAAAAAACCCGATATGCGCACCTCTTCCAGCTTGATATACCATCAATTATAATGAAGAACCTACAAATTTTAGTTGAAAGATCTATGGTTTTGCCAACCCAGATATTTGAAATTAGCTCGGATATTCCAATTACAGTGACGGAAATCCCTTGAATGATGTCGTGTCAAATGGACCCTGATTTGAGCTTCGATGCATTAATTCCTTGAAAGCCAATATTGCGAGGTTTTTTATTTGTACGGCAATTTAGATCACTAACGGGTCATAGATCCACCCGATCATATGCACACCAATAGGAGGAAACCTACCATAGGTGAGAGAAAACCCTCAAACCCAGCATGAAACCCCTATTTTATCCATGCCAGGACTTGAACCCGTGATATTCCCAATATTGAAGCCACATGGTACCTTCACTCAACCACTTGAGCTGAGGATCATTGGTAATTGTGAGGTTTTTACGTGATGAAATCGTCGGCAGTTAAATCAACCCTTTTTTTGTAACTTTCTTCTTTGGCTTGAAAGAACCCAATTTCTTCACTGGCTTCACAATCTAACATCACCTTCGCTGGCCGACCTTCGCAGCACCGACTGTCACCGGCGCTGCTACCACCGTCACCCAGTTTCGTCACCGCTCCGACCGTCACCGATGGTGGCCATCTTCTTCCCTTCCTTGCTCCCTTGCGACTTCAAAAGCAAGGAAACCCACTGGTTGCGAGCACCATAGCCAAACCCATCATTAAAAAACCTCTGCACGCCCTCTTTTTGATCTATGTCTGCACCAAAAAGAGAACTGAAAAAGGATATAGCATCTTATTGTTGGCCCAAAAAGAAAAAAAATAATAATAATAACAAGAATCCCAGAGGACCCACACCATGAAAAAATATTGGATGCCATGAGGGTCAAATATCTGACCTCTTCTAAGTCAAAAAAAAAGAAAAATAAATAAATAAATAAATAAATAAATAAATAAATAAATAGGAACCCACCACGGTACTTGCAAATAAATTAGTATATAATTATATTTCTAATGGTTTATTTATGCAGACTTATAAAATACTAAATTTTGGTGGTTTTTATTAGTATGAACTCTGTGAAAACCGTAACTATATTATGGTTTTCATTTCACATGTGAAACTACACTCACACTGTTATTTTCAATACAACTCAAGCCCATCAAAACGTCGTATATTGAGCAAGCTATACCACATACAACATTAACATTTCTAACACATACACTTCCCATCACAATAAATACACAAATTTGTATCTAAGCTTCACAATTATGCATCCGGTTACTCAATTCTGATGCCAAACAAACCGAAACGAGTCGATTTCACATCGTATCCGAGTGCAACAATGATGATGACACCTTCTCAACATTCGCCCCCGAAGCAAACGATGATCCTTTTGGGGTTTGAATCGAGGAGGATGACGATGGTTGCAACACCGATAAAGCGAAAGTAGACACACTACTAGTCCCAGCAATTGACCCGTCTATGGTGGTTCCAGCCTTTGGAGCCGGTGCCTTCTCAACCACGGTCACACCTTCTAACATCTGAACCACTTTACCCATCATTGGTCTCTGTGATGGTTGTTCTTGAATACACCAGAAGCTCACTTCAATAACGCGCCGGACCTGATCCATATCGGCTTGTTCGTGGTTAAGAATCTTGGTGTCGATTATTGCTTCGATGTTTCCCTTATCGGCTTCTTCGTACGCCCAAACGGAAAACTTTTTCCGGTTGGTTTGTTCGGAGACTTCAAAGTTTCGTCTTCCACACACGAGTTCTAGCAAGACCATTCCGTAGCTGTAAACATCTGATTTAGAGGTTATTGGGAGGTTTGCGAGCCATTCTGGAGCCAGATACCCTCGGGTACCCCTCACACTGGTCAATGTCCGGTACCTATGGTCCTTTGGGTTAACCAACTTGGCTAGCCCGAAATCAGACACCTTCGCGTTGTAATTCTCGTCTAGAAGAATGTTCTCGGGTTTTATATCACAATGCACGATACAATCGCGACATTCTTCATGAAGGTATGTGATCCCTCGAGCGGTCTGGAGCGCAATATTGAACCTGCACTCCCAGTTCAACATCTTTACAGACTGTGTTTGTAACTGTTCTTCGTTGGTGAATAAAAAGCTATCAAGCGAACCGTTCTTCATAAACTCGTAGACCAGAAGCCGGTGCCGACCCTCAGAACAAAATCCGATCAGTCTCACGAGGTTCAAATGATGGGTGCTACTAATGGTTGCAACCTCCATACGAAACTGTTTCTCACCCTGCTCGATCCCCTCAAGTTGTTTAACTGCAACCGTGGTTCGGTTGGCTAGAATCCCTTTGTAAACCGCACCAAACCCACCGGCTCCAAGCTTCTCCTTGAACCCTTTCGTGGCCCGTTGGAGCTCCTTGTATGAGAACTGGACTGGAGCACCAGATGCGTATTCAAGAAGGGCGTAATGAGCCGATAAAACACCGAGTTTCCGGTTGTTTCTGCAGCACCAGAACCATAGCCCGAGCTCAGCAATGACTAGACCGAAAAGGGTACCCAAGACGACGACCACCACGACCCATGGCCGGAGCTTCCAACGCGTGCCGTTATCGGAAGTAACAGACGGGTTCGGATCCACCGGTCCACAGACTTTGAGATATGATGTGCTCGGAAGTGCAGGCGATTGGTAGCCGCTCACAAAGCCTGGGACTTTATAATAACACATACCGGTGCCATCAGATAACGCTGTGGATGCAATGCACGAACCGCTAACGAGACAATTTAGCCGGCAAGCTGAAATTCCGACGGAGAACTCCTGCGATGATAGTTCCGGTGGGTAAGTCAAGAACCTAGCGTTATCAAGCTCTAACATCGTCGAGCTACTGGGACACTCGTTGATTTCCACCTTTCTCCGGCAACCTTTCCGACTGTCGTTCGGATCAATCGGGTCAAAATTTTGTGACGGACACCCGCATATTGAGTTCGACCCGTTGTAGCTGCAAATACCCAGATTACCACAGTACCCAAACACTTGGCATTGATCACTCACGGCGGCCCATCGTATGTTTTGGTTACCGGCGGATGAACTGTAGATTCTCAGATTACCGTCGTTGTCCAGCTTGGTGAATCGAAAATTATCTTCTGCGTAATCGCTACTGTAAGCCATGATTACAGGATTGGGAAGCCTGGGATCTGAAAGAGATAGAATCCCGATCGATTGGAGGCTTAGATTTGGTGAAGTTAGGTTAGCGTTTACCGATGAGTTCAACCCCAAATTCCAGTAAACGATGGTATCATTCCAACGGAGAGTTAAGTTACCGGAACTGTTCAAATGAAACGAGTATAACCCAGATCGCAAAACGTTACCGACGGTGAAGTTCTGGCCGGGAAGTATGGTATCGGAGGGATTTTCGAATGTGCTCCAAACAGAAGCGGATCCGTTTCGGAGAACAAAGTTACCGGAATCATCTAGAGCGCCAACCGTGACGCCGCGACCTGCAGTGTTGGATTGCCAGACGACAGAGCCGGATGAGCCGTTGACGAGACGTAGGTTACCGTCGGGGAGTAAGGTGATGGAGGCGGTGGAGTCGGTTGCTCCGGCGTCTCCACCGGCCGTCCAGACTGGTATTCCGTTGTAGGTGATGGCAACGAATTGGGCACCGGAGGGGTCGGAGATGAAGCCAAAAGAGAAGGTGTTGTTGGGTGAGTTCCAATTTCCGGTGAGGTTTGTGGCGGAGAGCGATTGGCCTGGGCGGATGTCGGCGGCGGTGGTGACGGAAAACAGGATTGTGGTTAGGATTAGTGGTAAGATTGGATTGAAGGCGATCATTGTTGGGTTGTGTTGTTCAGCATCTCACATGAATTTGGGGGATTTGGGGGAGAAGGAGATGACCAAGTGTTGATTATGGTATTAACGAAGACTTTTGACTTGGGTTTAATATTATTTTATTTTATTTTATTATTACTAATTAAACATGAGTTTATTACTAATAAAACATGAGTTATGTAAATAAAATAATAAAATGAAACAATGTAATATCTTATTACAAATTAACATGAGTTAATTAGTAAATGATATAAAATTATTTATTAAAATCATTTTATTTCATTCTATATATAAATGATTTAAAATCTTGTTATTGTATTAAACACTAGGTTATAACCCGTGTGTCACACGGGTGGAATAAAAGAAAAGATGTAATTAATCATATGATATTAAAATATTGATTTAAAGATTGTTACTGATGGATTAAACTGATGGCAAGTGTGTTATCAGTGGTTTATCAGTGAAGATTTATAGTTCATTGATGTGAAGATTTCTTGTTTCTACTTTAAAAACTCTCATGAATCAAATTGTTGGGATATGGTTTACATTCACCTTTGAACCTTTATTTGTCGCATGTTCATTACAAGGAAGGCTGGGTTTCCTATACTTAAACTGACACCCTATATTCGGATATCTTTTGGGTTGGGATTGAAGATTAAGATTGTTTAATCGTATGGGGGCTTTATTAGAGGGGAAGAAGATAAATGAAAGATATGGAACTTCAAGAAATTTCTTTTGGGTTTGAGAAATGGAATAAAGAAAGCTTCACAATTGTTGCGGTGAAAGAAACATAAATTGTATTTACACAAGTTCAATCTTATTATTCATGTTTGTTTCATCAAACTTCTGCATTGGCTTACATTCATCTAACCAAATAGGGGGAGACTGTTGGGTCTAGAAATGTCAAGACCAACGGTTAATTTGGATAGATGAAATGTAAACAAGAAGTATTATGTATTTGTTGATTAGGGAGCAACGAGTCACCGCACGAGCCACTAAAGACTCAAGTTTACGAAAACACTTGATGACCCGAAGACCACAACAAATGATAGAGCTTCATTTAATATTTATTATTTATTATCGTTTTGTTGTATTTAGGGTTTTAGGTCATGTGACACTATAAATAGAGATTATTCTCATTTTGTAAAAAAAACTAACCAGACAAGAAATTGGTGAGGATTTGCTTCAATGTAATCTTGAGAGAGTTCTCCCCCATAAACTCCATGGATTCTTTATCCATGGAGTTTGAGAGTATGTAAGGGATAGGTAATGTAATCATGTTGACTAATGAATCTTGTTTGCTGTTAGTCATTACATTACATCTCAAACGTTTATGCAGGGAGACAGTGACCACGGTAAGACTGTACTTTCAACCATTTGTAATTAAATAAGCCGGGTTGTGTAATAAACTTTGTTGTGAACTGTAATGTTGGTTGTAACAATGAACCTTGTAATTTATTTACTTTAAGTTAATCTGTGTGTTGTGATACCGGATCAAGTAAGTCACACCTCATCTCAGAGACATCACCACTATGTTTCTGCAACCTTCTTAGTGACATAATCAACAGGTGACAAGAGCTGGGGTGTGACATAAATTTATATGTAACCATTTCTTTTTAATAATCTTTGTAAAATCTTAAATAAATATATTGATCTTAAGAGGAAACACAAATAGATTATCTTATCACATTATTATTATATTTAAATTATTTTAATTACTCAAGAATAGATAGTGTAAAATTTGAGAAAGTAGATTAATCCATATCTATTTTTTCAAAGCAAAATAAATTAACTTATGTTATTTATTTTAAAACTATATGCTAGATAGGTAGATAATCTTATTATTTTTAAACATAATTGTTAATTTTTATTAAAAGAGAGGAGACTACAAGTTGATTTTACAAGAAGTCGAAATTATTTATTTATTATAATAATGATGCAACAATAATTATTATCACTTATAATAGAGTTATTATTCTTTTAATGTTCTAAGTCTTATATTATTCTCTTTTTCTAGAATGATTTTCGAAATAAAGGCGAATATTCAAATTTATAATTTTTCATAATAAAGACAAGGCTAAATTGATAATGATTTATGTTATTTTTAATATTAAATCTAATAAAAGCATGAAAAAATGTTAATATGATAATTTAATAGACTCTTCACTTGAAACCTTAGATTTTTCAAAATCAGATCAGATGTTAAAGCGATCTTTTACTGATTCGTGATTGGATCGGTTAGACCAGTCAGACTGAATTTAAGAACCGGATGATGTAAAAAATATTATATAATATATATAATATAAAATACAAAATATATTTAAAAAACCGATTCAACAGCGTAGTTTCCCGGTCGGACCGCCGGCCACTGATTCGGCCACCCGGTTCCTTAAAAAACGGTTTTAAGAACTTAACCGACCCGTCTTTGATACAGAATCCCGGCCCAACATGCCGGTCCGATCCGAGTTTGTAAACATTGCTTTTAACCATATAACATTTTATTCAATTTATTCATCAATATAAGAGTGATAATGTTTAGATCAACTTCATTTTAGGTTTGAATTTGTATAAGATATTTTTTATGACATTTTGTGTTACAAGTAAGAATATTCAAAGAAAACAATGATATCAAATTGAATACGAACAATAAATTGATTTTCTATGACATTAGTTAAACTTTGTCTTCTAGAATTAGTCAAATTATCTATCAACATCGGTGATGTCCTTTTATTTTCTTTTAATTATTATTTTTTTTTAAACACACTTACACATTTGGTGACTCGTATTTAATAAGAAACCATTAACGACATCATATTTAACTTGTTAATTGACAATTACAAATAATCTCATAACAAGTTTCAAACACTAGAAACCACATGGTTATATGATTATGTTTCTATCATGACGAGCTCAATCATTTCAAGAAGCTTAAGATATGAAATTCAGGACCCTTTTTAAAAGTAGGGGTCGGTTATCCTTTTTATTAAACAAGCCAATCTTTATTAGAAATTCGTGTAAGGAATCAAATTCTACCAAATGAAGCAATATATATATATATATACACATATATGTATATATATATATATATATGGGAGGGATTTTTTAAAAAGGATGAAAACCATAAAAAGCCTAAAAGTAATCTTAAGCGTTGATCTTTAGTGTTTTACGGTGTAGATTACTGATGTGTTAGTTTAACACATCCGTTTTTGTACATAATCGAGTCCGTTTTCGTAAGTTTTGTATATATTTCGAGTCGTTTTTAGTTCATTTTTACATTTTATTGTTTTTGTGCATGAATGTGTCTCGGAGGAGCGGAAACGAGGGCAAACGGGCATTGAAATCGTGTGCGGTTGATCAAGCGAAGAAAACGAAGAAATTAACCCTAGGCGGTACGCCCCGGGCCAACACTTGGTCCCAGGCGATGCGCCTGGGAACATTCTCTGATTCCCACTGATCCGTGCACACCGCTTAGTTAGGACGACTGGCCGCGGGCGATGCGCCTGCCAGGCTCAGCCGCCTGACTCTTTTGTCTCGCGCGCACCACCTAGCAACAAGCAGCCCCGCAAGGCGATGCGCCCCAGACCATAAGCAGCCCCAAAACCCTAATTTCATGCCTTCTATAAATTGGACGCTTCCTGATCGTTTTTGGGGTCTTCTTCTGCGATTTTGGAACCCTAATCAAGCCTGGGAGATGCTGGAGCTTAACCATTGATGTGAAGGCTTGATTAGAGCTTGTTGGAGTGAAGAAGAATGAGCTTTTTGAGTATTGTTCTTATCTTTTCATGTTCTTAGTTTAAATCAGTAGTTTTTCATGTATTTAGACATATATCAGATCTGTTTTGCTACTGTTATGATGTTGATTGGCTAGATCTAGGGTTATATTTAGGTTTGGGATGATAAAGTTGTGAACTTTGATGATTTTGGACATGATTTATGTTATGGGATGATATATGCATTGTTATCCACTGTAAAGTTATGATCTTTGATGGTTTTTGCATGTGTTGTATGATGATACTTGATGAATGTTGGATCCATGTGTGTCTAGGAAGGTCTTTCCACAAATAGATGCATGTTAGGCCTACTACTTTGTGTTTTAGGTTAGTTTATGGGCTGTTGATCACATTCCATAGGATTAGACATCATTAAGTGTTTTGATTTGCATGTGTGACCTAACCTAGAAATCCGGGAGGTGATAGGTTAGATGGTTGGTCTCTTTCACTTGGGATATTTGAGTTAAACAACCCGGGAGGGCGCTGTCTTATATCTACTTAGTGTTGGTGTCAATCCATGTCAAAGTAAGCACATTTATAGTTCTCTGGTGTCTTAGAAAACACACGGGTGGAGAATTCCGAGAGGTGATTCACCCGTTGGAGTGCAATTGCATATCGGGAAAATCCGGAAGGTGACCCTGTAGACTAGTGCATACATTATAGTCTTAGGATTTCCATTAGAGTTGCCTGGTATCTGATCTGGGTCCCAATAGGTTATTCTAAGTTTGTGCCTTAAGATCCTAGTCTTCATCCTTCATAAGTCAGTCCAAGTCATCACTAGTAACACTTTTGATTCCCAGCCTAGGTATACCATTTTTCCTTGTTGCAGTTAGATTCCAGTTTATAGCCTCAGTTTTAGTTGCAGATTTAAAGTTTAGTTGTTTAGTCAGTTTCAGTCAAAATAGGTTTTCAGAGTTGCACCAAACCCCCCCCCCCTTACTTTATTTTGTCCAAATAGTAGGTTAGTTTGTTAAACTATAGTGTCCATTGGTTCGATATCCGGAATTCCACCAGATATTCTGTCACCGATATGTTCACTTGCCTTCGTAGCGGTCTAGTTTAGGATTTCCGATTATTACTAGGTGTTTAGGTCAAGTCTAGGTTTAGGATTAGTTATTGTGTCTTTAGCTTAGGTTAGACAGCTTTAATTTAGTCTTGTTTTTAGGGTACCGACCGCTGCACATCAATTACAAGGAGACGTTCTTGTAAATACCATGGTGTTTTAAAGACGTGTAATTATGGTTGATGGGCATAAACGCAATTATACGTTTTTTAAACGGAAACAGAACCCACAACCTCCATAATTTCCTAAACTGATGCAGAAAACCTGATTTTGTACTGCGTTACATTTTATGGTGTTTTAGATTTATGGTGTTTTAGATTTATGGTGTTTTTTGGCTTGTGGTGTTTTTGTAATTACATAGTAACAAATGACTTTGAATTTAACTTAATGGTGTTCTGAACATACGCTAAATTTTATGATGTTGTAGCTTTTACGGTGTTTTGAACTTTCGCTAAATTTTAGTTGTGGGATTATTGATTTATTTTGTGTCACACCCCCAAATTCCCACTCGTGGTGTCAGTCCACGTGGGTGTGACGTGGCCAGGATCACAGCTCATGGTCATATAGAACGACTCTATATGAGTTGTACAATCACACAGTTTTGCAAAACAAACAAGTTTTCAACTAAAGCAGCGGAATAATCAATACATAAGCAGCGGAAATGGTTTAATGAAATAAGTAAGTTGCAGCGGAAAGTAAACTGTTTAACAGACACTACAAAGTTTAAATTGTTTGAAAGCACATCCAATGCACACAACGCCTAAGACATGAGTCTATATGAAAGCCAGACTCCTTAGAGTGTCCTTGTGCGTGTCCTTGCGTGTGCTCCATCAGTTACCTGAGAATACATGCGAAAAGTGTCAACTAAAAAGTTGGTGAGTTCACAGGTTTAGACAAACTAAAAAATAAACAGATATATACTGGGTATGTTAAGTTTTGTTGTTGGATACTACGATCCGCGGAGTGTGTCAGTTCATCTTACCGAAACTAGACTGTTCCCGTTTGCCTCTGCAGGTCATCGCTGAACCCGCATTCCCATCGAAATTACACTCGTTATGACCTCCAGTCAACATTGGTGCCGAGTGGGGTTAGTCAAACCCAGTAGTACTACGTAATTACGACTCGTTTGTGATACAATTAGCGGTAAGGATAAGTGAGGACTTTAAGCGATAATAGTTACACTCGAAAATGGTTTTCATAACATACCAGTCATATATCTAAAACAGTTGCATAGTATTCTCACCTCAAAGTTAAGTAAAACAGTATAAGAGTAAAAGTGGGGCCGTAAGCTCACCTGAGTTAAGTAATGCGTTTGCTCAAAAAGAGATAGTGTCGCTCGCCGGCTAGTAGTCACCTATATCACATAGGTACTATGAGTTCGTGTTCACATATGTGGGTCTCACCGGACCGTGTTAGTGTTCAACAACTCCGAGTTGTTACGTGGGTCGAGTTGACCGTGTTGACCGTGTTTGACCTAACGACCCGTTGGTGACGGTTTGGATCAAGTGCTCGTGTAGCGTGTGGTTTAGTGTCGTGTGAAATGTGCAAATACCAATATATCTAGAGTGTCCTTATTCACAAATTTGTAAAGTAAAGTTACTATTTATAGTAACTTTTGATAAAACACATTTTTCATATCCTTCAAGTCATAAAATCACTTATTATTATCATAGCAACGTCAACAAACCATGTTAAACATACAACCTTTGCCAAATTCATTATTCTTAACAATTTCAAAACAAAAAGTTTCCATTTATAGTAAAAATCATGAATATCATACTTCTAGAAATTTTACTCATTCTAATACACCAAATAACCATTGCATTAGTTTCTAATCATCATTTTAAACCAAAATCTTAGATCTACTAACATACATGAAGTTATTTCATCATAATCACAATTTCATAACATTAAAGTTACTATTTTTGATAATAATCACCAAATGACCATTTATTGACATAATCAATACTCTAAACTATGTATAACATCTCAAATATCATTTACCATAGCATTTCACTATCAAAAATCATGTAGATATCCTTAGATCATACATGTATGTCAAGATCTCAACACTTTATGAGCAAATCATGCATCATAGCCATACACATCATCATGGATCATCACAAAACTTAATTTAAACATCATAGATCATTAAATATCATGTAAACATCATCAAACCCGGAACTAAAATTCGTGCATGTGCATCCATGGTGATTGCATGTGTGTTTAAAGTCATGCATGTGAGTGTAAAGGTGAAGAAAGTGTGTTTTGGGTATAGAACTACCTTCTAATGCTTCCAAATCCTTAAGATGCTGCAGAAATCAGCCTTTAAATTCCCTGGATTCGATGGATTGGATAGAAACAAGAGACTAGTGGTGGTGTTCAAGCTACAACCTTCTTCTTCTTCAAGTTCTTGGTGGTTCACATGCTTCCAAGCTTCAATGGAGGTCTTCCATGGCTTCACAAGGGTCAAATCAAAGAATATCAGCTGTTTGGGAAGAGGTATGGCCGAGAGGTTGAGTGTGGGATAGATTAAAATGAGTGTGTAGAGGTAATGATGTGTTTTGTGAGTTTAAAAATAAAATCTGCGATTTAGGTTGCCAGGCGTAACGCCTGTCGAGGCGTCCTGGTATCCAGGCGTTACGCGTGGGCCAGCCGTTTGAGAGGCGCCCTTTTTTCATCCGCGCGCATCGCCAGGGGTCAGAGTGTCGGGTCAGGCGTACCGCCTGGCTTTTTCAGGCCCAATAAGCTTGTTTTGATGTTTTGGACCCATTTTTCGCGTATTTCTCGTTTACGATCATCGTTTCTCGATATGTAAGCATAGTCCCAACTACTTTAGGCCTCCTAGGACCTAAGTGCAGTGAAAGTGTACTGTGATCTGATCCGTTCACCAACGTTCGTCATTCAAGATACGTACGAGAGTTGTGCGATAGTTCATCGAACCATCGGTGTGTTTGGTCTGTTGTGCCACGTGTCACACTAAATACAATTATTCTAGTGCCACGTATGAAATAATAACACACATTATTATTAAAATAATATGAATGCTGACCTGGAATTTACGAGGTGTCACATTATCCCCCGGTTAATAGGAATTTCGTCCCGAAATTCAGTTCGTGTTGCTCGTGCCAGTTGGGTCGGAAAATAAGTGAGGGTATTTCTTTTTCATCTGGTCCTCTCGCTCCCAGGTGTATTCCGGTCCACTCCGTGAATTCCATCGTATCTTAACTATCGGTATCTTACTGAGTTTAAGCTTCTTGATTTCCCGGTCCATAATTTCCACCGGTTCCTCAATGAAGTGTAGTTGTTCATCAATCTGAATTTCCTCCAACGGAATTGCGAGCGTTTCGTCTGATAAGCATTTCTTGAGGTTTGACACGTGAAACACATTGTGTACGCTACTCAATTCCTGTGGTAGCTGCAGTTCGTAGGCCACGGGGCCTATCCGTTTAGTGATCTCGAATGGTCCGATGTAACGAGGGTTTAGCTTTCCCCGTTTCCCAAATCGAATCACTCCCTTCCAAGGCGAGACTTTAAGTACTCGATCTCCCACTTGGAATTCCAAAGGTTTGCGCCTTTTGTTGGCATAGCTTTTCTGTCGGTCCCGAGCTGCTGCCATTCTGTTGCGTATTTGCACTATCTTTTCGGTTGTCTCGTGCACAAGTTCGGGTCCGGTCAGTTGGCTTTCACCAACTTCTGCCCAACAAAGTGGTGACCTGCACTTACGCCCGTAAAGTGCTTCAAATGGTGCAGCTCCAATGCTGGTGTGATAGCTGTTATTGTCTGAAAACTCAACTAAAGGTAAGTGAGTCTCCCAGCTGTTACCGAAGTCGATTACACATGCTCGAAGCATGTCTTCCAAGGTCTGGATGGTTCGTTCACTCTGACCATCTGTTTGTGGGTTATAAGCAGTGCTCATATCCAATCTTGTCCCGAGTGCCTTGTGTAGGGACTTCCAAAAATGTGCCGTGAAACGGCTGTCTCGATCAGATATTATTGAGATTGGGACTCCGTGTCTGGAAACGATTTCCTTTAAGTATAGTCGGGTTAGCTTCTCCAACTTATCAGTTTCCTTAATCGGTAGGAAGTGTGCCGATTTAGTGAGTCGATCTACGATAACCCAGATGGTATCGCAACCACTTGCCGTCTTTGGCAGCTTGGTGATAAAATCCATGGAAATTTGTTCCCATTTCCATACCGGAATTTCCGGTTCTTGAAGTAGGCCTGACGGTTTCTGATATTCGACCTTCACCTTAGAGCAAGTCAGACACTTACTCACATAAGTCGTGATTTCCGACTTCATGTTAGGCCACCAGTACGTTGTCTTCAGGTCGTGGTACATCTTGTCAGAGCCTGGATGTACTGAGTATCGACTCTTGTGAGCTTCATCCATCACTACGTCTCTCAATCCTCCGTAGCGTGGAATCCAAATCCGATCCATCAGGTAATAAGCTCCATCATTTTTCTGTTTCATCTGCTTATCCATACCCAGCATAGCTTCGAGGGTAAGGTTCTCCTTTTTCAGAGCTTCTTGTTGTGCGACTCGGATCTGATTAGGCAGCTCAGAGTGAATGGTGAGTTGTAGTGCACGTACGCGTTTGGTTGTTTCTTTTCTGCTTAACGCGTTAGCCACTACGTTGGCCTTTCCGGGATGATACTTGATTGCACAGTCATAATCGCCTATTAGTTCGACCCATCGGCGTTGCCTCATGTTTAACTCTTTCTGGTCGAAGATGTGTTGTAGGCTTTTATGATCAGTGAATATAGTGCACTTGGTGCCGTACAGATAGTGTTGCCAGATCTTCAATTCGAACACCACGGCTCCTAATTCCAAATCGTGGGTTGTGTAATTCTTCTCGTGCACTTTCAGCTGTCGTGACGCATAAGCTATGACTTTCTTGCGTTGCATTAGCACACAACCTAGTCCTTGCTTCGATGCGTCGCAGTAGACTACAAAGTCTTCACATCCGTCCGGTAGTGATAGGATCGGTGTGCTGCATAACTTTTGTTTCAATAAATCGAAAGCAGCTTCTTGTTTTTCTCCACATTCGAACTTCTTATCTTTGTGCGTAAGGGAAGTCAATGATTGTGCGATCTTCGAGAATCCCTCGATAAATCGCCTGTAGTACCCGGCCAATCCCAGAAACTGTCGCACCTCAGTCGGAGTCTTGGGTGCTGTCCAGTTCTTGATTGCCTCAATTTTGGCTGGGTCCACGTGTATCCCTTTCTCGTTCACTACGTGCCCAAGGAATTGAACTTCGCGAATCCAAAAGTCACATTTGGAGAACTTCGCGTATAGTTGTTCCTTCTTCAGCAGTTCCAAAACACGTCTTAAGTGATCGGCATGTTCTTCTTGAGTCTTGGAATAGATCAGGATGTCATCAATAAATACGATTACGAATTTATCGAGATACGGCTTACACACCCGATTCATGAGATCCATGAATACTACCGGTGCGTTAGTCAATCCGAAAGGCATGACCAGAAATTCGTAATGTCCGTACCGTGTTCTGAAGGCTGTCTTTGGTATGTCGTCCTCTTGTATTCTAAGTTGATGGTAACCGGATCTTAAGTCGATCTTCGAATAGTAGCTCGACCCTTGTAATTGGTCAAACAGATCGTCTATTCGAGGTAATGGATATCGGTTCTTGATCGTTACCTTGTTCAGTTCTCGGTAGTCTATACACATACGAAATGATCCGTCCTTTTTCTTCACAAACAATACCGGTGCTCCCCAAGGTGAGAAACTCGGTCGGATGAATCCTTTATCTAACAACTCTTGTAGTTGGTTAGATAGTTCTTGCATTTCAGTAGGAGCCAATCGGTATGGTGCCTTGGCTATTGGTGCTTCTCCTGGTGTTAGATCTATCTGAAACTCCACTTGTCGTGCTGGTGGTAGTCCAGGTAGATCGTCAGGAAAGACTTCCAGATAATCGCGAACAATAGCGATGTCCTCGATCTTCCGTTCCTTCTTTGGTTGTTCAGTGATAAGTGCCAGGATAGCCGTGTACCCTTTCTTCAAGTATTTGCTTGCCTTCATGCAAGACATGAGGTTTAACTGTATTCCGCGCCGTTCTCCTTGAATTGAGATCTGCTCCCCACTTGGCAATGTAATTCGCACGATCTTCTCATTGCACACGATCTCAGCGTGGTTTGCAGATAGCCAATCCATTCCAATCACCACGTCAAAGCTCCCGAGAGTTACCGGCATCAGGTCAATCACCAGTTGATGGTCTGCTAGTGTCAGAACACATCCCTTGATGATATGTTGCGTTTCGATAAGCTTGCCATCCGCTAACTCTACGGTATACTTATAGTCTAGTGGTGTTGGTGTCATATCAAACAATTTGCTAAAGTCACTAGAGATAAAACTCCTATCGGCACCGGTATCAAATAATATGCTAGCATAGACATTATTTAAAGGAAACGTACCGGTGACGACGTTTGGATCATCTTTAGCTTCTCCTGATCCAATGACGAATGCCCGACCCCTAGCCGGGTTGCCACCTGCGTTCTTGTTCTGCGAGCAATCTCGGCGCATGTGCCCCGGCTTCCCGCAAGTGAAGCACCCCTTCAATGTATTATCTTTGTTGAGGTTGTGGTTGGGGTTTGATCGGCATTCCTTTGCCATGTGCCCGTTCCTCCCACAGTTGGTGCATTTGACCCTTTTACATGGTCCGAAGTGATGGAAGTTACATGTATTGCATTTTGGGCTGTTGCCCTGATATCCCCCTTTGCCTTGAGTGTTCGGCTGGGTGGCAGTGAAAGCTTTAGCAGGTGTTGGTCGGTGTTGGGTTTGTTGCTGAGGTGAGAAAGTTCGGTTATTGCTGGGCTCCCACTTCTTCTTGGGCTCTTGGGGTTTCAGATGTTCACCCCTCTTCGGCAGCTTTCCCTGGGCTACCGCCTGATCGGTTAATTTATGAGCCAATCGAATTAGTGGTTGGATGGTGGAGAGATCAGAAGCAGTCACCATGCTTTGGATCTGCTCGGGCAACCCACTGATGAATTGCTCGATTTTCTTGTATTCCGGCGTCACCATTGCCGGGCACAGCTTGCACAATTCATGAAATCGAGTGCAGTATTTCTCGATTTCCGAACCCACCATTTTGTGCACCCAAAATTCCTCCTCAAGCTTCCTGATCTCGTCACGTGGGCAGTATTCTTCGTGAAGCATGCTGGTGAATTCCTCCCACGGAATGGTGTTGGCAGTCTCGAGTCCGAGAGTTTGGACATGCGTATTCCACCAGGTGAGGGCGGGTCCCTCGAGAGTTCCGGTAGCATACTTTACTCGGTTCTCCTCCGAGCATTCGGCCATAGCAAAGACCGATTCCAGCTTCTCAATCCAACGAAGCAGTCCCACCGCTCCCTCGGTACCCTGGAACTTGTGAGGGTGGCAGCTCAGAAAGGCTTTAAACGAGCATCCCTTTGTTGCGCTTCCTTGGGATCCTGTGCATAGGAGTCCAAGGTCACGTGTTAGTGTTATCGCTGTCTATACTAAGTTAGTCATGTTAAACAAGGGTTAGTACCGTTATTGGTGTCACTAGTATCGCTGGTGTGACGGTTTGCCTCGTACTCGGCAAGCACCTTGTTTACTTTGCGTTCGACCATCATGTTGATTCTTGCCTTTTCGGCCTTGCGTTTGAGGTTGCGGGCGTTGGGTCCCCTTCCAGACATGATTCTATATGGAAAGGTTAGAACGTTGGTTAGCATGAGTTAGAGTGTTAGCCGATTGTCATGTCAGAAGTCAAGTCAGGTGTTATGTTAACAAGCAATCATAATCAAGACATAATAAGTAAAGCAAAGCATCATTTCATTAATAATAATAACTTGAAGTACAATGATTTTCAAAAGAGATGCTACAAAATTCGCACGAGCACATCCCGCTCGGCTAAGTAATACAAAAGTAGAATACTGGAATAGAAAAACTAAACTAGTGTGATGCGACAGTAGAGTGTGAGTCTCCGCTGTCAGTGGGACCATCGGTGTGTTTGGTCTGTTGTGCCACGTGTCACACTAAATACAATTATTCTAGTGCCACGTATGAAATAATAACACACATTATTATTAAAATAATATGAATGATGACCTGGAATTTGCGAGGTGTCACATTTTGTTTCAAGCTTATGGTGTTTTAGCTTGCCAAACAGTAGCTTAATCTTATAGCGTTTTCGATTGCCAAACACTAAACTTTTCAAGTGTTTGTTTGTTTATTAGTTTATGGTGTTTATTGTTTGCTGCTTTAAGACTATGATTTTACCTGCTAACAAAAATATGATTATGGGTTATATAATTGTTTATGTGATTGTTATCATTTTATGACGTGGTTTGTAATTAAACACCATGCTTATGTGTCTGGTTTTAAAACGCCATAAATGATTTATATGATTGTTTATATCAGTTTATTATGTGGTTTGTAATTAAATACCATAACTTATATAAGCACCAAACTAACTTTTCTTTTTCACCTGCTAACAAAAATCCATTTATGGGTTATATGATTGTTTATATTAGTTTATGATGTGGTTAGTAATTAAACACCATGCTGATGTGTTTGGTTTTAATTTTTAAAACGCCATAAATGATTTATGGGGTTTTGTCAATTCCATTAAGCACCATACCACATAAACAATTATTATACAAAACACCATGCTTGACTTATAATCATATAAACAATTATTATACAAAAACACCATATTATCTTCATAAAAGTTAATAAACAGTTCATCCGAACAAACATATATTATCATTAAAACCTGAATAACGCCATAAACCATAAACTCTGTATAACATCAAAAAACAGAGAATCATTTAAAAAAAACACCATAAAATCTGGAAATATAATGGTGATTAGGGCTTTTGGATTCAATATGACTTGTAATGACTTGGATTCAAAAATACCATACAATTTGAAAAACACCATACAATCTAAAAAATACTATAATATCAAAAAACAGAGCATCATTAAAACGATACAACTTAACAAGATACAAAAATATAATATCTCCATTTGACTTCAAAACACGAATAACAATCAGAATAAATTGATGAGGTTGTTGAAATTGATAATTGATGAATTTGATTTGTCTAAAATTTCAGCGAATGTGCTCAATCACGTTCAATATTAAAAAAAATAAAAAAAAAACGCTATAAAATCAATAACATTCCGAAAAAATTGATGATGTTGAAATTGATATGGTTGAATTCGATTTGATTAAAATACAGCAAGAATCAAGTTCTATTGTTGCAATTGATTTTCCCAAATTAACCGCTAAAAAATTTATGAAATTACGCTAATTCCCATTTGCAGAAATCTTTGATTTAAGATGTGTAATCCCCAAAATCCTTCTTACACTTTTTAGGGTTTTTAGCGTTTTTAGCCAAACTTGAATGTTGGGGTGTGCAAAAGGGTTTTACCTGTCAAACCCGTATTAGAAAACCTTTTAACATAAAAAGAAAAGAACCGAGAACCGGCCCCTACCAAACCCGTATCTGTTGGACCCATACCTGATAATCTTTTAGCATAAAAATAAAAACCAGGAATTGACCCTTTTTAAGTGGTGAGCCTGGTAAACTAAATTCTTCAAAATATTAAAGGTTTTTTAGTCAAATAAATTTCATGGGTTTCTAAGTTGTACCCAACAGGTAACCGTTAAGGCAATTATTTTGGAATCGTAAACCGAACTTCATATGCATAATGAGTCGGGTACATGGGTTTTAAGGGTCGGTTCCACAGTTTTAACGGGTATACCCATAGATGCTCACCCCTGCTTGAATATATATATATATATTAGTTGAGGAAACTTTGGAAACCATAGGGATGGTTATTTTGGAAACCACCCTTAGTTGAGGAAACTTTGGAAACTATGATAAAACAGTGTAAACAAAGCTATTTTTTACAGTTTTGTAACATCATTAGGGTCAATTTTATAAAAATAAAAAAAACGCCGACAATTTTTTTTTAAAAACTAATTTGTAAACGATGTAACACATACATAACACAGCTGTACAGATCTGGAAGAAGGGATTACGTCTACGTTACATTGTTTACTAAAAAAAATTTTAAATTTGGTCGGCGCGTTTTTTGTATTTTTTTTTATAAAAATGACCCTAATAATGTTACAAAACTATAAAAAAAAAAAAAAACTTTTTACATAGAGTTTCTTAAGGTTTCCTCAATTCAAATGAGTTTCTATTTTATACATGCCCTATATATATGTACATACATCATAAAAAAATAAATTCAACATATAAAATTATCACTTATTTTATCAACAAAATAAATTTCATTTTAAAAATTGTACGTCCCTAACGGCCTAACCGAAACAAGAACCAAAAAACACAGACCAAACCATAAACCAAATTAAAAATTAAGCTCAATTTTTTTAGTTATTTGTTTTTTTTTTTTTCATACTCTCTCAATATAATAATAAACTGGTGTAAAAGATAATCAACTAATAAACTAATAAGATAATTAACTAATTAATTAAATCTCAAACACACAAATTTTTAATCATGACATACATCATTTATTTATATTAAAAAGTTAAAAGGATTTTTAATTAAATTGTTTAGGAGGTTACCTTAAAAATGAATAAGTTAATAGTAATAAAACACATGTTACGAGCTTTTAACTCAAAGTCTTGAGTTTTTATGAGAAAAAAATATATATACGAAACCAATTGATCTATAATTTCTGTATGAATCCTAAACAAATATAAACAAATACTCCTATATCTTTTTAAAAGCTAGCCCTAAAATTTTAGAGTTCTTGGCCACGCATAACTTTTATTTAAAAGAGTTCACTCCTCCCGCAATTTAACATGGCTATGGCCTATGGGCATAAGCATAGCCTAACAATATCCTCTTTTTTTTCTTTCTTTTTTTTTCAAAAACATTATAAACCAAGACAAAATATTGTGCATAGACATGAGATCAAGTTCTTAATTTTATTTTTTCAAAATTTTAACATTCTTACAGAAAATAGTATGGCTTGTAATCAGAAATGTTTTATAAAATCCCGCCTATCGCTTATTAGTTAACTGAGTTTCGCGTTCAAACCGATCTAAAACTCTAGATATCATAATCAATTGAAAAGAAATAGATAAAAGAAAACTTCATAAAAATAAAATAAAGGTAGGCACCATGTTAAACATTTACAAAGCATTATACCACTGAGTAAAATGCAAATATAAGAAATAATACTATCATTGGACTAGTCATCAATCATACTACTGTTGGGATGCATAAGATCCCAAAAAAAAAAAAAGATTTAAGCCAATTATATTTTCACAGGATGATTACAATGTTATTTACCTTTCAAATATATGTTTTATTTACCTTTCAAATAAATGTTTCTTCTATCCAACTACCCGGCGCTGCTGAGACTGCACGAAGGTGTTAGTATTGATACATACTGTAAAAACGTCATTTGAAATGATCCGGTTGAATTATCGCAACAACTTCAGGGCATGAATCGTCGTTATCCTTGTGCTTCCATATTTCCCCGTTTGCATGAACAATCCATGATATTTGGGGAGAAAGTGACGAATACATGTCTGCATAGTGCCATACTTGTATTTTAAAAAATAATTCAACAAACCTAATACTGTTCAAGTTGACTTTGTAAAGTCAACAGTTGCGTAAAATTGTTTTACAAACAAGCGTATGATGTAAAACGATAAACGGTGAGTAAACAAAAGCATATAAAGTCTTTTCATGTTGTTTAGGGGATGTTTGGTTAATTAAGTGTTGAGTTAGTAAGATGTCTGAATCATTCAAAGATTAACTTCCTCTAAAAAATGAACCTTATGGGCCTCTGACTGATTCAAAGGTTGGTTCTCATATAGCCCGCCCCTTAGTTGTGTACTTTATTTCCTTAAACCAAAATCCAACAAAGGTTAACTTCCTCTAAAATATGAACCTTATAGGCGTAAACGAGTCAAGTTGGCTATTGAGTTACACAAGGCATATTAAAAGCTTGAATCGAGCCGAACTTAGGACGAACCTGAGCTTTTTATAGAAGCTCGATTAATACACAAGCGAGCCAAGCTTCACTTATTGAGCTCAAGTAGGCTCGCGAGCCTAAACGAGCCTGCTATTTAAATAATCTTTATTTAATATATATTTATATAATAATATTAGTATTGCTATTAATAAAATTATGAGAAATAAAACATATCTATAAATTTTATAATTACAAACAAACAAACATACCTTGTATGTTCCCACTGTTCAGTAGAGTCTGGGAGAAAGGACGGATACAAACCTTACCCCTATCCCAGTTGGGATATAAAGGCTGCTCCGAAGAAGTCCTCGACTCAAAGTTGTCGTTTGAAGTTAGTCATCCCAACACTTTTAACGTTATTTTCACAAAATAAGTAAAATAACTTTAAAATTAGTTCAATTTTATTTTGGCCCCTTGAGAGCCCACACATATATACATTATATGTGTGCACCGCAAATGGGGCAAAAATTTTATATTTTACCAATGTATAAAATTAATTTATATATATATATAAATAAATTAACTAAATATTTAATAAATGATAAACAAGCTGAGCCCTGGTCAAGCTCAAGCTTGTAAAACTAGATGCGAGCCAAGCTCGACCGCTTGACCGCATGGGCTTGGCTCATTTACAGTTTACACCTCTACTACATGATAGCATTATGTCGTTTGACTTCAATCAAAGGGCTTATGACCTAGCGATACCAAAGTGTGTAAGAAAGGTGTCCCTCTCCAAATGGTTGAGGGCCCAGGTCTTATGTCGGACAAAATGTGTATATAAGAAGAGGATTAGAGGATCCGTGAGTGAGCCGTTCTAAAATATGTGGTAGTTTGATTGCGAGCCAGGAATATGCAGTTGACCTGCTGCAGAAAGTTAAACTGTGTTCTTCGTTTAAAAACAATATCTAAATAAAATGTTGAAATGGTTCTCAGAAAAATGGATTATATAGATGTCTTTACAGGGTAACAAGTATATAATAATAATGTGTTGATTTGTCTGAATATGATGTGTATCAAAATAAAATCAAAAGGTTTGAATCTTGTCTATCAATATGAAGCTTTGTTAAATTCATGGTGTGTTTAGTGAATTGAATGTAAATCTCATTTGGGAGTTTGGGACGTTTATATTCGTCTATAAAACTAAAAAGCAAGTTGATACATAACACAAAGCATACGGTTGCTTCATTTGTTTACCTGAAAAAGGCTGTGGATCAGGTTCTCTTGTACGGTGCAAGATCATGGTACCAGAGAGCACCGTCATGAACCCACAAAGGACTGAAATGATTGTGCTAACACTCTGACCAGACCAATCCTATTATAGTAAAAAAAAAAAAAAAAGGAGTTAATTACACAAGTGTAGTTTGCAAAAAGTAACAGGTTTGGATTTTCTGCTTTCAATCTTGTAACAAGTTTGGGTATCTAGGATAGCTTAAATTAATGTTTTTGTTAAACTAAAGTGAAACGACCAAAATACCTTTTGAATTTTCATCCTTTGTCTTTAACTATTAAAAAAGTCATAGGATATTTTGGTCATTCATCCTAGTATTATGAAAAACCTTGATACCCAAACTCTTTCAAAATTGAAAGCATAAAGTCCGAACCTATAAGTAAACCCAAACCTATTATTTTTTTGGAAACCACAGAAATCATCTATGATTTTAACTCCAAGAAAAAAAAAGGAGTTGCCTGTCATTTCAGAAGGGATGGAGGAAAGCCTTCATCTCATCCAGTAGAATAATAGATACAATACCTTGAACATGATGGCACTAGCAAGGATGGTGAAAGATGTGAACATGGCATAATAGATTGGTGACACAACAGCGGTGTTAAAAGTGTCCAAAGCCTGATATAAGTTCATAATGAATTAATTGTGGAAGACGATAAGCAACAGAACAAATATAGATTCAAAATCAAATTGAGATGATAAATCTATTAAGCAGTTTCTGACTTCTCTGAGATATGTATCTGTGAAATAAATTCAGGAAAAAAAGGCCTGGATTAAAGAGGGTACACTAGCCAAGCAAGGACAGCGGGGAATGAGAAAGAACTACAATCTCGTAAGGCACTACTGTAGACAAGACTGGGAAAGATTGGTCGTCTAAGGGTCGCCATCTCAGAGAAAATCTGGTGTGGAGCCCCGGTGCTTGACTTAGCTCTCGCTTTGCATAGGGTCTGCTTTGGTTAATGCAAGTCAATTAAAGTTGAAAAATATTGAATAATATTGTTACAAATGTCATGTTTTGTGGCAGCTCTTTAGAGCGGAATAAAAATTAATACATTTTATTATTCAGGATTGTTTTAAATTTTATAACTAAGTAGAGACATTTTGGTCAATGATGCTCAAAGTTTGATGTGGAATAACTCTGCTCAACAGAGGATGTTACTTGGAATCAAGAGTTTTATAATCAGAGATTGAAAAGGATTTCTAACTGCTACATTAACGAATGAAAATACATAGGTACATATACGAGAGGGAATACGATGGGAGTAATACTAATTGCAATCTTACAGGATTTGATAAGGACAAACTATGATTTGTAGGATGAAAAAGGTCGTCCTTCACACATCAAGGATGAAGGGTCAATAAACTCTCTATGCATGTGATAAGAATCCAGCAGATAATATTAGTATTCGACCTACAAACTGAACCCGTGTGATGATTCTAGTCAAAGTCCCACACAATACTAGGTAAAATTTCTGCCAATGCAATCCCTAATTAGTTTTTTTAACTCACCTCTCTCCGATAGGGCCGACTATTGTGTTACTTTCTAGTGTTACTTTTTTTTATTATAAGTTCTATCATTTGCTTCCAACCGGGAAGTCATCTACATGGCACCTGGTTCTAGATGCAATCACAACTCTTCCAATTCTAAGCCCATGGCGATCCAGTTGGCCATCACTGCTGCTCGATTGAAGTTGATGGAGTCACCTACAGAAGATATTGCAGCCCAAAAGATCCATGCCTACAAGAGAGATCATGCTTTACTGAAACATTTTGGGACAGTCGAGTTCCAAATTCCCAATGAATGCCTTTGTAGCATCCTTCAAGCAAACATGTTCCGTCCAACAGTACCGACAAGAGTTTGCATAGAGATCACCAACAGTGTCTGATCTGTTGACGTTATTTCCCAACAGCCTCGAAGAAGAATTGAAGGCCAATGTCTGAATTTTCAAGCCCTTATAAAATAGTTAATGTATTACTTTATATTAGAGGTTCTTTGTGTAAATATGCATTTATATATAATCTCTTGTAATCATCATTAGTAAAAATATGTAATATATATATATATATATGTGTGTGTGTGTGTGTGTGTGTTTATAAAACAAACAAACAAACTTACCCAGTATATTCCCACTTTATGTGTGTATGTGTGTGTGTGTGTGTATCCATGTTTATCTCGGTATCAAAGCCTTATCTACCTAATCCTAAAACAGCCGCCACCCTCCTGCTGCAGCTTCTTCTTATGGCTAACAATGGCTTGCCTTGCCGCCTTCTCTACACGATGCTCAGTTGCTCACGACTCCCACACATTCAGACTTGCAATATCACCAACAAATTATAGGTATCCTGTCCATTAAAATATCCAACCTAGGGCACGCTCAGGGAAATGAGCCGCACCGCCACAGCAGCCGAACCCGAAACATTCCACATGGATCTCAAATGATGCACATGTTTCAAATGTTACTAACGTCTACCATCTCTGAAGCCTCATTCCTACATGTATATGGCAAGTTTGCTTTATTTCTAAAGGATGAAAAATGTACGCAACCCACCATCAACTTCCCTCTCTGAAGTTGCGTTACATTACTCATGTCTACCATCTCTGAAGCCTCATTCCAACATAAATATGTATCTTCCTAGCTAAGTCCTATTGGATGCAAATTTCAATTCAGTTATGCAAAGATGAAATCTCAAAACAGAAATGAAGGGAGTAAGGATGACCAACCTTATTTAAGTAATTTAGCTGAGTGATTATACATGTAACAGCCACCATTACAAAAATCCATGTTTGGTAACATGCCACCTGGCTTGAACCTTCTAATGTAAGTTTTATGGCAATGCCTATTGCTTTCACACTCATAACCTGCAAAAGTGCAAAAAAAGAATAGAAAATATTGAGTGGTGTTTAAAATTCATCTAATTGCTCTTTGGAGTAAGCTATTCATAATTTCATATGCCTACTCAGTAAATATGTTCATCATGCAAGTAAAATATGAAACATTAGATTCATATCAGCAAGATTCTAGAATTAAATTAAATAGAGATGTATGCATCTTTAAAACCCCAAGCAAGCCAATA
Organism: Mikania micrantha; assembly: GCA_009363875.1. NCBI lineage: Eukaryota > Viridiplantae > Streptophyta > Magnoliopsida > Asterales > Asteraceae > Mikania > Mikania micrantha. The sequence continues at coordinate 14,895 of SZYD01001768.1, read as the reverse complement.
TTTCTTTATAGACAGCATCAATACACCAATTTAAATAAGCAAAATCATATGAAAACCAAAGACAATTATCATAGCACTCAATCTCCACAAATTTCAGCAAGAAGATGCATTCAATATATATTGTAATAGCTCTATCCAGGTATGTCACTTATCGCAATGTCACACATGGCAGTTTTAGGGTATCAACACACACGAACACTAAGTATAAATGAGAATGAACATAGTATTAAAGTGATTCAGTCAATTTGACCTACATCCACATGTTGAAACTAGCAATACATTGTTCTTCAGGTGCTCTAAGAATTACAATGCCCTAGCCATCTATATATAATGCTAAATAAACTTTAAAAAAAACAGCAAAACGTATATTAGGCAATAAGCTTAAATTTACCCATTAGGGTTAGGCCCGGCTAGTGTCATCAAGTGGGAATGGCAAGTAGCAATGATTTAACATACTACAATATAGTTTTTATGATATAGCTTCTAATGATGATGATCTTTAGATGATCTTTGCCTTCAAAAGTAGCGCATAGTATTGTTATGTGAAAAATTTTGTAGGATCCTAATTTTTTAACACAATCTTAGCATATAGCTTTTAGTCATCTAAACACATAGCATACCACTATTGATAACCCAACAAATTTAAATGTTAAACTTAAAAGATTGTTTTGTCCAGATTCTGCTTAATATTGAATCATTCATATCATTTGCTTACTTATGACGACCTTTTTTTTGTTTGCTTTTATAAAAATTAGTACACAAAAATGCTTCCTAAATGTGTAAATGACCATGCATCATGACTACTATGAGCACCACTAGAAGGTAAGAGGATGGAATGTAAACAAATGCAATAGAGAACATATTTGGAGAATGTCACCTCCAGCTAGATAAGTAATAAATATCCTGCAAATTCAGATCATTCATGAAATTATTTATAGATATGAATTCAATACTTTTTAAGCTCAAAAATGAAATTGCAGATATTAATGATGGACAGAAAATTGAAAAAATAATAGCAAAAAACTAACCGTCAATGACCCATTTATGGAACATATGCCAATATACACCATCATATTAGTTTTCCCGTATCGTGGTTCACAGTAGAGCACCAACACCAGCACCACAGCTATTGCTGATGCTGTATACAAAAGAAAAGCTAGGCCAACAGCCCATGGAATCATTAAAACCGATGTCTTATTAATGCCACAGAGAGATAAGCATAACTAGGACAGTAAATGTTTAATGAGCTTGCATGGCTCACCTGGTTGTGTTGCTAAGTCCCAAATTTCTTCCATAGAGTGTATGCTATGTTCACCGGGGGCATGAAGCACAATTACTGTAGAACCCACTATACAAAGCACACAACCTAGCATCCCCATTCGCCTCAATTTTTCTTTTAGTAAGAAATGTGCTAAAACCGCGCTGTCAAATAATTTGAGGATGCAGTAAGGTAAGTACTATAACAAGAGCACCCACTCTAATAAAGTAAGGGCCTGTTTCGTTGGTAGGAATTCATAGGATTTAGTAGAATTAGAATTTAAATTTCATTCCTTAAGTTCTTGACATGTTTGGTTGTCTAAGAGACGAAAAATTGTGATGGGAATTAATTCCAGCCAAACACATTAAATGTAAGGAATCCTTTAAATCCCCAATCCAATTCAAATTCCAAAACGCCCACTAATATTTATACCAATATTCACCTCACAATAATACTCAATGCTCCCAATGGAGTCACAAGAACAGCAGGAGCATATATGTAAGCTATAAAATTAGCAAATTCACCAACAACCACTCCAAATTTTAGAAAATCCAGTTATGTTTACGAATTCAGAATAAACATATCAAGATACAAGATATCAATCAGACAATAAAAGAAATGAAAATGCTTACTAGTGAACATGCCAATCCACCACAATGGCTCTAACAGATAACCATAACCTCCGGATCCTTTGTCACAATTTAAAGGTGAAATTTATCAAAAAACTTCCCAAAACATAACAAGATATGAGAAAACTTGAACTCGATTGCCTCCATGTTAGGTTAAAATTCCTTTTCAAATGCTACCAGATTGCTAATACTATCGTTAGTGATACAACTGAATCGAACTAATCATCAATTTAAAAAACTTGATCGGAAACTTACTTGCACGAGTACCAGAAGAAGCAGCCCTTTGTAGGCCTTTCTTTTTTATGATGAAGCTTGATCCAATAAATGCACTAGAAGAGACTGCCAGACCAAACCCTAACAGATTACCAGTATACATGATGACGACGACGACAAAAACAGCGGGAAATCTAGAAAGTGAGGACGATGACTTCTTGGAGATGAAAAATTCATCTGAAAAATCGTCAAATCATGTACAGAAACTGAAATTCTACTGATTTGCAGTTCGTAGGTGTGATCAATTTACGCGAGAATTGGATTTGGAGATGGAATCTTGCAGATGCATTTGAAACGACGCAAGTGGGTGTGGGTTGTCAAGCAAAATATGCAAAATTTTAGAATACGAAGCACATTTGCGTAGTGGTTGTCGACTTTATTTTTATTTATTTATTTTTTTGAAACGTCCGGTCATCCGGATCACCCTGACAAATATATCACACTTCTGTCTGAATAACAGAGCGTGGTGACATGACACGCCCGTCCAGGAGAAAACCTATAACTAGGAAAACCCCCTGCCTCAACCCAAATCAATATTTGCTATAGGTGATACTCCAACCCAAGACCTATCATAAGATAAGTCAATAGGCTATCTGTAGGCTATAAGCCCTTTGGTAATAAATGACCAAAGAGCCCACGAACAATTTTATTATAATAAATTACCGAGATGGTTCTCGTGTTTTGTTATTATTTCACTTTTAGTCTTAGGTTTCATAAATTACGCATATGTTTCTTATATGAGAGCAATTTGGTCAATTATACGACGGTAATTTGGTGACTTAAGACTGTAAATAAATGTTATTTTAAAGTAATCATCAAACTTTAAAATTACTAAACAGACCAAAATAACATTCTATTGAGATTAAATTTCAATAACTAAGAGAAGCATATCAAGAATTGAAATCATGTGGTGTTTCTTACTAATTTTCAGTCTTAAAAACATTTTATTATAAAATCATTTGATAGGTAATCACGAACTAGATGAAACATATTAGGGACAATATAGATATGTATAGAGGTACTTAAAGCTATACATTGAAATAGGGGTGTCGTTCGGGTTGGTTCCTCGGGTTTCGGGTTGCTCGGGTCGGGTTATTCGGGTTTTTGTAATATGAAATTGGAACCGAGAACCGAACCATATACCTTCGGTTTAATTGGTTCTCGGGTTTCGGTTCTCGGGTTTAATCGGGTTGGGTTAAACGGTTCTCGGGTAATACTTGAAAAACTAATATCCTATTTTTCAAACAAATAAAATTAAAACATGTTTAACCAAAACATATATTTCCTTAAAAATTTTAAATGTTTAACCATAACATAACTAAAACGTATTTAACAAAAACATGCATTTCTTCAACAATCTCAAAACATATAGATGATTTGAAAATTAAAAAATGTTACCGCCCCTTAGAACTCTAGTTCGGGTTTTTCGGGTTTACCCGAATAAACCTCGTGGGTACCCAAGGACCGAACCATTCTAAGTTTTCGGGTTCGGGTAATAGGCTTTTTCGGGTTGGGTATTTTCGGGTTCGGGTTTTTCGGGTTCGGGTTGGTGTTTTTCGGGTTGGTTCTTCGGGTTCGGGTAAAAAACACACCCCTACATTGAAATATCAAAGTATTTGAGACATATTTGTGGTTACTAATGAAATGTATTAGGAACTGAAATGATGTGGTATCAAGTGAACAAATTAAGCACTTAATTTTTATGTGCGTTAGTCCTTGGTGTTTTACAACACGGAATGGTTTTCAGTTACTAAAACCATTGTCTAGATTGTGTATTTGTTACTAGCTGAGACTTGATGAAATCATAAATCAGTCTTAGACAACCATTGTCTCGATTGGGTATCTGTTGCTAGCTGAGAGTTGATGAAATCAGAAATCAGTCTTCGATAACCATTAGATGCTAATCGAGAAATATCATAGACTAATTTTCAGTTCTAAACACCCTTGGTTTTTTAGTAAGATTGGTGGAAATTGTTTTCATGCAGATCCTACAATAGTGGCACCTTTCATCAAATACAGATTTAGGGAATGACTGTTGCATCATGGCAATATGCCAATATCTATCATCTTTAGTTGTCAGGTATCCTTTATGTGATCATTGATTCTCTTAAGTTACTTTTTAACTTGCATCATGGATTGACGGAGCTTGAAAAAAGCTCGGAGGGGCTCGAAGGATTACTTCTAAATCAACCATTTTTACTGGAAAACCGGGCGGGGCCCTTAAGATGGTCCGTCCATGATATTATTTATTGTAAAGCTTTCATTTATTTCAACTGGAACTGTTTGTTAGTGGTGACTTTCATTCACATTGTAAGAAGCATAAGTTCCATCAGGTGTTGCATTCAACAGCAACTTGAATAAATTCCTTTGGGATGGAAGTCTTAGCATCATTTTAATGGAATAAAGTGTTGGGAGGTTGTATTCAGTAGCAACATAGCATCATTTTTTGTTCTTCAACTACAAGCCTTCATTAGAGAGAAATGAGTGTCAATTAACTATTAAGTGGTTGTATTCAACAACTTGCATCAATATCAACTTTCTTGGTGTAAGGGAAAACACGTTAAATAACATAGTCTTGTATATGTATAATAAAAATCATGAAAACAACAAAATATTTGGGTTGATCTTGCCAAAGTTAATCGGGTTTCAGCAATTACTGTGGGTTATTATTTGATCATGATCATATATATACACATATATATAGGGGTTGGAAGTAATAATAACCCACTTTTTATGCCAACACAAATAACTCCATCAAGATCAAGCCAAATATTGGCAGAGTTATTTGGGTTAATACAAAAACAGTGGGTTATAATTTTTTTCCCAATCCAATACTAAGTGTTGGGAGACTCTCTAGTCTTCCTCATGTGTTATATATATATATAGTGGAAAGATCAAATAAAAAGTATATTTTGTCTAAGAAGGCTAAGAAAGATTTTTAAAATCTCCAAAACCGACCCAAACGAACTCCGATTGAACTCATTTCGATGGCATTGGAACCGTCTTATCGAACCTTACAATATTAGCTTTTAAGTTTTCGTGTGAACAACTAGATTTAGATTTTGGGTTTTAGGGCTTGGTTTTTAGCTTTTAAGTTTTATCTTTATGTTAAAGATTTGTTTTTAAAGTTTTGGTTTCAGTATTAGGGTTTATTGTTTATGATTTAAGGTTTAGGTTATGCTTATTGTTTAAATTTTTAACAATGTCAAATTGAGTTCATGTCAAAGTTCTAGAGACTGATTATCTCGTGTTTGCACACTGCTGACGGGGGTGTCACACCCCAATCACGCTCCTCCTACCATAACAGCCCCGGTGTGATAGGCTAGTGTAAGCCCGGTCATGAGGTGGACAACGTGTATGTGAAAGGTAGAGAGAGGGTGATAGGTGGGTGTGTGGTTGTTAGAATTCAATTGTGTGTAATACTTGCTGCAACTTTGATTCATTTGCATTGCATTACCAGCTGTGTATGTCACAGTGTCATACCATTTTCCTCTCTATGCTTGTCCAAGTTCTTATAGAGAAATCATGGAATCTTGTCCTAAGGTTGGTTTCACTGGTTGTATATTTGTACATTTAAATAAAAAAAAATACTAACTTTAATCATAATGGCTTTGAATTATAGTGGTGCAGTTATTACTTCATGCATTTGGTCTTCAAGTTCCTATTATCATTTTTTTAAAACAACATTATATGTAGTTTTTATAACAATAATCTTTAGAAACTGATGGGGATACTCCCAACCAGCCCATGGAAGCTACGGCTAAAGGAGAACCAAATAGGAGAAGCCGCGGCTGGAACAAAGAAAAGGAACTGGGACTTCAGGAGGGAGTTGCGGCTAAAGACACAAAGGTACCGCAGCCTTCATTCCCTGGTCAAAAGCAGGAGGGCCGCAGTTGGGATAAAGCAAGGGAGCCGCGGCTGGGGAACATGGGACGCAACGAATGGGATCTATTGTGGAACTATCGAGCCGCGGCTGGAAAGTTGTAGCCCCGAATAGTTCTTGGATGGTTTAAAACCTGAAGTATGTTATAAATGAGAGGCATGTCACGGTTGGAGGGAGACGAAACCAATCCCATCTTAGAGAAGTAAGCCGCGACTGAGAATAGACGAAGGCCTTGGCAGTATAACCTATACTTTGCTTACTTCCAAACAACCAAAGCCAGTAAACAGACAAAGGAGTTGCTTACCTCATGACCCTGGCGAAAGAAGACAAAGAAAGTGTCAGAAGATTAAAGTCAACTATAGAAGACAAACTCTTACACGAAAAAAGGGGAGGATACAAAACGAACAAGAGAAGGTACACGGCTGACATGTAACAAACTGCCACAAAGAAAGAAGTATCACCCAAGCTCTCTGGTGGAACCCACTATAAATACCATGCAATCAAACGGAGAGAGGACATCTGCAATCCAGGAGCAACACTTTACTCCCCAACACACAACCATACCCATCTTAGTTTAACTTGTGGTGGATCTTGCACTGTTCACAGGCTATAACACTGCCCTTGTGTTAAGTTTTGTAGCAACAAAAACAATTATCATTTTTATATAAAACAATATTATCGTTTTTATAAGAAAAAAGATGACTAATATATATATATATATGGGAATGTTCCCCTAAAAAGTTTTTTTGCCTAAGAAGGCTAAGAAAGATTTTTAAAAACTCTAAAACCGGCCCAAACAAACTTTGATTGAATTTATTTTTACATTATTAGAACCGGCTTATAATTCCCTAAAACCTAAACCTTAAATTAAAAAAAAAAAAAAAACTCTAACAATAAAACCAAACTTATAAAAACAAGCCCTAAACCTAAAGATAAAACCTAAAAGTTAAAAAACATGCCATAAAATGGGAACTCTAAAACTAGTTGTTAAAGCAAAAACCAAAAAGCAAATATTGTAGGGTTCGATGAGATGGTTACAATGCCATCAAAATGAGTTTAATCGGAGTTCGTTTGAGTTGGTTTTATAGATTTTAAAAATCCTTTTTAGCATTCTTAGGCAAAATAAACTTTTTATTTGATATTTGTCATATATATTAGTAATACATGTCGTATAATATTATGTTACATGTATATGTTTTTACAAGTATGTGAAATCAAGAGTTCATTTTAATTGCAAACGTATACACTTGTACAAAATCATACGAGGCGTACGATATAGAATATTCCTAATCAAGTCAGGAAATTTAAGGTTACAAATATTAGATCATATACGCCACATAAAGAGTTGTACATGACGTATAAGTTGCATGAAAAAGAGGCGTGTTTAGTTTTCGTACGCGTCGTAGTAAGCTATACGACTTGTATAGGGTAGGTGTGGTGTTAAAATGTAAAAGTTTGGTGTGTAAATAACCGTCCCAAACATAATTGTTAAAAAAATTTGTAATAATTAGTGAGTATGAGAAAAATAGAATATTAATATGACAAAATAGAATCAATATCTATTATACATAATAAATCAAAATCTTTGGAGGACACTTGGCATTATTCAAGGCCATCTCTATTTTTGTTTGCCCCTCAAAAAATTTAACCCGAATAACTAAAAACGCGGATTCTTTTTGGATTCTTATATTTAATTTTTTAAACGGTTTTATATCTTGTAGCAACTTTCTATAATTAATAATTAAATATGACATATTAATTAAATTATGTATGAAAATATTTTCCAATTTCCAGTTGTTTGATGACATCTAAATCAATTCCAATTAACATTAAACTGATTGTCCCTTTCCATTTCTAAAACGTAACTAGCTTAATATATATAAATGAAACTTTCAAGTATTATTTGTTCATCAACTTTCTCTTAATTGTTAATATTTCTTTCATGAATCTTTTAAGTAAACGTATTAACAACACCGTCATACTCATCTTGAATGTTTGGAATATATATCATCGACATATAGTACTTCTCAAACCAACTAAAATAATATTAGTTGTATATCCGGTGAGTAAAATACTATTAGACAAGTGTAAGTAACAATCTTTTTTACTACAATCATCTTTTTTGTTAGATGTATTATAATTTTATCAATGACGTTATCACTTTCTATTATTCAAGAACATTGTTAAACAACACATGTTAGAAAAGTAAACTATAACACATCAAATGTTTGAATTTTGCACACATTCATGTTTTCAACCCATGTAATGTTTTAATTCAAAAAATAGTAATAAAGTTAGTATTTTTTTATTTTTTATATAATTCAACTTTCAAACTAATATTTTAATAAATAATTGCTTTTTTATAACATACATATTTTTTAGACATTTTCGTTTATAGAAAAGAACTGAAATTGTAACTTCTAAATTGAATATTACGTATAGAATAATTTAAAACTTTTTTTTTATCAATTTGTTTAAATTTATTTGTATCAGCTATTTTAATTAATTGATTGCTAATTTATTTTCTTATATTTTTTCCATAAAATAGCTGAATTTTTAATGCGTATTTTAATCGTCAATGGTTTATAAATCTCATATTTTAATTAATTAATTTTTATTTAACTTTCAACTTATTTACTTAACTCTATTTAATTAAATGTTTTCTTAATAAAAATTATTTAGATAAACAAATGTTTGGAATACGTAATTCTTTTCAATGGCTACCAAAAAAAATAAAATTAATACCATTTAATCTTTTAATTTCATTATTTGAAAAACTTAACCAGCTAACATAAATATCAACATATTCATATTTCTTTTTTTAAATCACATTATATGGTGCATGAATATTACATATTCGATCATTTAAATATAATTCTTAGACATCATGACGATTTTAGTATCACATACATGTTATCCGTTTTATCGACACATACAGCATTTCTAAATAATTAGAATAGTATTACTTATAAATCTGGTAAGAAACATACTATTATACAAACAAAACTATAAACGTTGTATAATTAAATTATGTTTGTTCAAATGAACATAAATATAGTGCCATCAAAGACAATTATGACATTGTATCATTTAAACATTTTATTTTAATCAAGGGTAACAAATTTTATAAATCATTTTGTTTAAAAAACATGAATTCAAACTTATAAACAACGTTTTTGATCATACTCTACTGGATTTTTTTTAATATTATATCATACTTTTTAATATTACAATTACATACCAAGAATTCCCAAAATCCTAATAAATTAAAAAATGGTATGTCACCTTTTTACATACAATAGCCTAGCGGTATTGCAATTAACGGGAGAAGCTGCACCTAATTGAGGTAAGGGGTTCAAGCCTGAGCAGGGGAGAGGGTTTACGGATTTACCCGGTTCCCGCTTATCTGGTGGGTGGAGGGGTGAAGACTGGGTCTGCCCTTGGATGTGCACCCGTTTGGGCTTAAATCAATTATTTAGCCTTAAACCGTTAAAAAAACCACATTTCATTATAAGCTATAAAAATAAACGATTCATATTTAATTAAATTTATTTCATACTTTAATTATAATATACATAATGCACTATACAATCATCATGTTATTTATTTTGTTAATTTCATCATCATTTCTTTTATTAATTATCATGTGAATGTTTAAGGATACGTCTAAAAGATCAAATGCTTAATGTTTATCTTCCAAAGTGTCCATCATGAATGATAACTCGAATTGTAAGCATAATAGTAAATATTATTTTAAATTTAAATTGTATCTTACTTATATATTAAAATTAAATTATAAATAAAATATTTAATGTTATATTTTTAGCCACATATTGGTTCTCGAGTATTTATTTCAAGAATTAATATGATACGTTCAGTCAAGAAGATTTCATTCATGTTTCAGAGAAAACAAATTCCAATTTCAGTATGTTTTGCGATGACTATTAATAAAAGCCAAGGACAGTCACTACCAAGAGTTGGATTGTATTTGAGACAACCAGTCTTCAACCATAGACAATTGTATGTGACATTATCAAGAGTCAACAATAGAGATGTGATTAAATTATTAGTATTAGATGCAGAAGGAAAAGTTACAAATAAAACATTTAATGTGGTGTATAAAGAAATATTTAGAGATTTATGATTTACTTATAACTGTTACATTATATGTTTAATTTGATCTTCTTATTTTGAAGTGGTATGGTTTTTTTCGAATTTCTTATTTCATATATTTATGAATTATATCAGTGATTTTTACTCAACTTGTGTAACACACGGGTTATTAACCTAGTTAGGTAATAAATAAAAATGTTAACTTCTACATTTTTTTGGGACGGTTAACTTTTATAGATCTCGCTCATTTTTTTCCGTCCGTATTGTTAATTTTTCAACCGAATGGTTATTTTTAGTTAACAATAGTGGTTTCATCCCTCGTTTCAAAAAATTAACATGTATTCTGGGTCCTGAAAATTTCGTCCCCTCTGCCACTGGTGTACCGAGAACCTAACCCTTATTCATGTTATCACTGCCACATCACCTGTCACGTTTTCTCACATAGGTGTTACACGTAGTTAGCCTACTAGACACCCTTCACGTTAATAAATGAAACATTACTAGTACACAGGACCCGCGCGTTGCGGCGGAATCTGATATACTGACGTAAAAAAAACCAACAAAACATGAGGTTAAAATCGTGTACAATAAAATGCACGAAAATACCCTATACAACATCTATAACGTAAGCTTTGAAACGAAGAGTTGAAGATTAAGAACTTATTTAATAATAAAGAATGTGATTACAGAAGACTTAAAAAAAGGCTCTGCGTAAATGTAGAATTTATAAATGATACAAATATTATAAAATTATTAAATGTAAATCGTATATATATGTAGTATATATAATACTCATGGTTTATAAAATTATTAAATCTAAATCGTTTGTGAACTAATTACGATAAAAATGATATAAACGATACAAATATTCGATAATGTACGGATGCGTTATAGGCATGTAAACAACGCGCAAAATTTCTGTGACCGTTTGGGTTAGAAATTTATATAAACGTTCATGAGGCCATTGCGATCAAATTAATATAATTATGAAATTTATCAGATAACATAATGACGCGTTAAAATCATGTGAACATTAAAAATATGTGAGTAAAGTGAGAGGGGCTTTAAAAATAAGAGTTCAAAGTTCAGGGTTATAAACGAAAATTTCAATTTTATTGAAAAGTATTGAAATCTATCTTTTGATCTTTGGACGCGGTAGTGAATAGTGATTATGTGAGGGTTTGTATCCTGTGAAAACCCGATATAAGAAAGAAAACCATTAAACCCTATCTGGACCATTGATTTGGACTTTTGAAAATAAAATATGTGGTACACATTAAACTTGAATAAAAAATTTGGTTTTGGATAAACAAATCAGTTTTAATGTGGGTTAATGTAGACCATATGTTTATTTTCAAGATTTCAAATCAACGACCCAGATAGAGGTTAAGGGTTTTCTCTTTAAGATCGGATTTTCACATGATACAAACTCTATATATATATATATATATATATATATATATATATATATATATGTATGTATGTCAGTATGTGTGTGTGTGAGATGTTGTGGCCCACCGTGTGTGTGATGTGTGTGCGTGTGTGTGTGATGTTGGGTGTGTGTGTGTGTGATGTGTGTGTGTGTGAATGTGTGAAAAAGTAAACAGTGTTTATGTGAGGGGGAGAATCTTTGCAATTTAAACTATATATTAATATCCCTTTGACTTTTTTTTTTGAACGACTTGGTACAACGATACCTAAGACGGGATTTCAACCGTCCCCTCGGATTTGACGCTCTGTGGCGTATGTCTGAGCCCACCCCAGGAGGAACCCCATAACTAGGTAAACCCCCTGATCTTGCTTCAGCAAATATGCCTCAGCTCGGATTCGAATACAAGACATTACATAGGAAAGTCAAGGGGGTAACCATTAGGCTAGAAGCCCTTAGTTAATACCCATTTGACTTGAGTGTGTCTTAGGGGCTATTTGGTAGCATCTGAATAGGTCTGAATGAGTCTGAATCTGAATGATTTAGATTCTGACCGTTTGTTTGGGGCAAAAAAAGAGCATCTGAATGGGGTCTGAGGTCTGAACGGGGGTCTGAATGATTCAGACTTGAGAACAAGTCTCAATGGGAAAATAAGAGGCTGGCTTCCATCTGAATGGCTTTACCGTCGCTGCACCACACCCATCGGACTTGAATCTGACACACCACCGGACTTGGCACCACCGGACGCCGACAGGGGTGACGACCGACAGGGGTGGCGGCGTCACGACCGAGGACCGACAGGATCGGCGACGGGGCTGCGATCGAAGGTCGGGGTTCGCTCGAACGGAGGCGACTGGCTTCACGGTTAAGAGATTTGGACTGACGACGAAGTTGGAGGCGACTGGCTTCATGGTTGCTCGCGGCGGAGGAGAACGGCGGGCTGGGGTTCGCGGTGGCTTCACGGTTGCTCGCTTGAACAGAGGAGACGGGGAAGAGACGCGGGGTTTTGTTAAAAAAAAGGTTTTTTTTTTTTTTATTCAGATGCAACCAAACACTTATTGTTCAGACCCTCTTAGCCATTCAGACACTCTTAACCATTCAGACGCCTTAATCATTCAGCAATTAATGATTCAGACTCAACCAAACGGCCCCTTAATGACTTATGTCAAAAAAAAATAATAAATAAATAAATAAATACGGTGACAAACTGGACCAAACTGAAAGACAGTCCCATACATGCATCACAACTCACAAGCCAAACCGAAAGGTGTCAAAAAGTTCAAAAAATTGTTGATGTTTTTGCCTACACATAATAAAGAGGTCTATAAAGCAAACAATTAATCTTATTTAAAAAGAAAAGTAATTTAATATGGTTAGACATTTGACTTTTCTACCATACTTTTTTATTTTAAAAATGTTAATAATTAAACATATGAAAATTAAGCTTTAATTTATGATCACTTTTAAAATAGGTGTGTGATCACTAAATTTTAAGTTACCCTTTTAAAAAAATATAAAAAACAAACCTGACAATCTTGACATAAAAGAAGATAAACGAGTTGGTTTGTGTAACTATTGTATTTTAGAATGAAATGGTTAGTAATTTAGTATCATAATGTAAAATAGGTTGAGACGAGTAATAATTTATGTAGTGCATATCAAGATGAGTAACCTGAAAACTATGAAAATATAATATATTCAATCGGGTAAGTATTATCAATAATATATATGATGATAAAATTATTAAAAATTATGCAAATAAATGATTTGCTACTAACAACTTATTCTAACTTGACTAAATAGATGTTTTAAAAAATGATTTATTTAGACCCAAATTGATTTTGCTGACCTGCATATATCTTGAAGTGAACCCATCCTGACTCATTACTCAACCCGACTCAACTCACCTGTTTTACTAGGCTTAGTACAAAACAAACAAAATACATTCAAATATAAGCTATGCAAATGCCAAGAAAAACACTCTTGAGTTTTATTCTTGTACCAACTAAACATGATAATGTTGTATACATGAATAAACAAAAGCAAAGACTCAATCCATCAAGCATGAAGTGGCATCTCACACAAATAATGGACCAACATCATAACATTCTCTAGAACACAAACATCACATATGCATGAATCACTACTGATTTCTGCATCATGCTTTGCATATATGCACAAAATCCAACATTCAAATTAAAATACAACTTTGTTTCATCCTAATTCATGTCCCAATCTGACCCAACTCGACTGGGACTTCACAAGTTAGACATAGTTAGTTACTCTAATGCATCCCGCCTCCAGAAACTTTTGAAAGTACAACATCTGGAGGCGGTGAAGGAAGCATGGTGAGGGCGAAGATCCCACTGGCTGCCGCTGCAATGGCTCCCACTACAAACGCGGGTAAGTTGCCACCGCCAAACAATGCGTCCCATGGTCCGCTTAGTACGGATACCACCATCTGTTAGAAAGAAAATGATATCAAATGGTGTTAAGCAAACAAACATGGTACAAACTACCTAAACCTATTCCAACATGTCTTCCGCGTGATTTGAACCATTTGACTCATACTTTTTTCAATTCGATTCGACTCGACTAGGAAGTGTAATTGTTAGTTTCTAGGAATGTAAAATAAAAACCAAATTCTACACTAGGAATGTAGACAAGTGTAGGGGTCCGAGACTCAATTCTTATGGGACCATCCACCACCCCGTACCGGCCATGTGCTTTTATTAACTCAATATAAGTCAAATAATGTTGTTGGTGATGATGTTACACAAGTTTTGGTTTGTATTATTAATTTGATAATGGAAAGATAAAGTAGCATGTTTCACTAGATGGCCAAATTGTCTGATAAAAGTCACACACATACAATCACACATATATTACACATATTTATATATTTATATACACACACATGCATAGGTTTTGGTTTTTATTTTTTTTCATTATAAGATAAGAAGTGTTAAAAAAATACTTAATTAATGTTATTAAGTATACATAACTTGTACGTCATATATACTAGTTACAATTATGTAAGTTACATTTGAAACTTTTTAAGTTACATACACGTAATACGTAACTTTATGAATTACATATCTTTATTATTATTTTTTTATTTTAACATTTATAACGTTATAATAAAAAATTATGAAAAAAATATTTATTGATTAGTATGAGTTTTTCATCAACCCTTATACACACACATATGGATTCATTCTAGTAAAAACCAAAAAGTTGTAAAGAACTAAAAGAACCAAATTCATTCTACCAAAGGACATTTGTCCTAATGGTACCAAGGTGTGTTAAA
>SZYD01001767.1:0-159000 GCA_009363875.1 Mikania micrantha | reverse complement strand
GGAGAAGATGGAGATGTAAAGGTTGGTTGTTGAACTTGTGAAAAGGAAAACAAATTCATTAAATCGAACATGTCTGGCAACATACATCCGATCAGTTAGAGGGTCAAAACAACGATATCCATGATGATTGGTGCTGTATCCAAGAAAAACACAGGAAGGTTGATCGGAAATCCATCTTATGTTTATTGTAAGTGCGCAAATGAGGAAAGCACTCACACCCAAACACTCGCAGAAAGCAGTAATCAGGTTTGGACTTAAACAAGTGTTCAAATGGTGATACACTTTCATTAGTGCGAGAGGGCATTCGGTTAATAAGATAAACAGCCGTATCGAATGCAAAATGGCAAAACCTTTGTGGAACACTAGAATGAGCAAGTAAGGTAAGACCGGTTTCAACAACATGTCTATGGCGACATTCCACCAAACCATTTTGTTCACTAGGTATGTGGACAAGATAACGGTGAATAATGCCAAGAGATGTAAAGTAGGGAGAGAGTTTGCAAAATTCGCCTCCCCAATCAGTTTGAACAGATTTTAGCTTTGTGTTGAATTGGCGTTCAACCATGAGGAAAAATTGTTTGAAAGTGTCACAAACATCAGATTTACGTTTGAGTGGAAATAACGACATAAATTTGGAATTATGATCAACACATAATAAAAAATAAGAATGACCATCACAAAAAAGCACAGGGGCAGGACCCCATACATCACATACAATTAAATCCAAAATTTTATTGCTGTTGTAATTCGACAAAGGTAAATGAAGTTTGGAAGATTTTCCAATAAGACAAGAATTACAAGTAGAACTAAACTGTTTATTTGAAACGGGTAAACAAAATTTTGAAAGCATAGACTGCTGCAGTTGAGAATGTGGATGACCAAGTCGTTGATGCCAAACTTGTGGAGAAGCACGAACAACAGAGAAAGCAACTTTAGGAATCGATCTAAGTTGAGGGAGACTGAAAGAGTAGAGGCCATCATTCCTTGGATCCGTGAGGAGTATAGTGCGTGTAGATTTATCCTTCACAACAAAAAAAGTAGAGTGAAATTCAAAGAAAACATTATTATCATGACAGAATTTTAGAACAGAAAGAAGGTTTCGTTTGATTTCAGGAACGTGTAGAATATTGTTTAAAGAAAAATTTTTGTTAGGAAAAAAGAACCGTGAGGAACCAATATGAAGAATAGGAAGAGCTTTACCATTGCCAACATGAAGATTATCCTCACCGTGGTATGGTTCAGAGTACTTAAAAGCCGAGAGGTCTGGAGCAACATGGTTTTTTGGAGCCCGTGTCCGACCAAGAAGATGAGGTATGTGATCTGTGATCAACACAATTAGCTGAAGGTTGGCGGCTCCTTAAAGTGGCAGGATCTCTATTTGGGCATTGAGAGGGGATGTGACCAATGCCACATCTATTGCAAGTACCAAACACCATATTTTGTGTTGAAGCCCATGAAAATTGACCCTGTTGGAGGTGCTTGTGTTACGGGTGTTAGAGAAACCACGACCCCTCCTGTTGTGGTGCCCACGTCCACGACCAGAAGTAGACCGATTGGTGTAAAAGGCTTGGGACTGTGATGCTGGGGCAGGTTGTAGCTGAAAACCCAGTTGACTGACCAGTTGTTGTAAGGCCTGAATAGGATCTGTTTGGGAGGCTGTATTGGAGGTTTGACCGGATGAAGTAGCAGCCATGAAAGCCTGAGTAGGAGGGACGGTGGGTGATGTTTTCTTAACATGATCAACCAGAAGACCATGGAGTTCAACAAACATGGTGGGAAATTGGTGGGAAAGCATAGTAGTTTTGAGGCCATTCTATTCATCTCGAAGACCTTTTACTACAAGTAAAACATCTTTGTCTTCCATGGGCTCACCAATATTTGCTAATAGGGGTGTGCTCGGTTCGGTTCGGTTTTTGGCTAAAACCGAAACCGAAACCGACATAATCGGTTTTTAGTTATTAGTAACCATTCGGTTTACAGTTTTTTTGTCGGTTTCGGTTCGGTTTTCGGTTTTTTTATTATTATTTTTTTTTTGCTTTTTTGTTCTCTGTCACGCACAATATTGAAAGTGCAAAGATGTTTAACAATAGCTAATTCAAGAATTAATTGATCGAACACTAACTAATCAAAATAAAACTAAATGATTATCATCATATTCTTACATTTAAAAAAATCAAAAGTAAATAACTAAATATGCAATAATTCCGGTCTTCATCTTTTAAAATGTTAGTATTCATCTAATCCAAATCTTTATCATCTTTAACGGTAGACTATGTGTGTTTTATCCCGTTAAATAAGTATAAAAATAGCAACATATATATATTAATTTTAAAAAAAGATTACATATCGGTTCGGTATGGTTTTTTCGGCTTTTAGAATATGAAAAACCGAAACTGAACCGAATAATTCGGTTTCGGTTTTTTTTGGTTCGGTTTTCTTCGGTTATTCGTTCGGTTCGGTTCGATTTTTCAGGTTCGGTGTTTTCGGTTAATTCGGTTCCGGTTCGGTTATTACCGTTTTTTGCTCACCCCTATAAAAGCATCAACATATTCACGAGTTCTAGCAAGATAGGCAGACGATGGCTCATTAGGTTTCATCTCGATTCCTAACAACTGCCCTTTAAGAGTATACTCACGCGAAGGAGTATCTAGAGCATAGGCACATGCAAGAGCCAGTCAGAGATCTCTAGATGTATTACTGCTTTGGACATGCTGAAAAGAGGCTTCAAAAATAGTAGAAATAATGAGCATGCGAATATGAGCATCATTAGATACCCATGTGGTGTAGTTAGGATTGGGTATTTGGGTGCACCATCCTTGTCAGTGGCAGCAACCGGCGGAAGGGTGGCAGGAGGACAGGGTATGGTGCCATCTACGTAGCCAAAAAGATTGTTGGTGAGTAAAAAGGGTTGGATCATAGCTTTCCAGTAGCCATAGTTTGTAGGGGAAAGTTTGAGAGCAAACTTATGGGAATTATGGGTGGTTTATTGTCTGAGTAAAGGCAGCAAGCAAAGCCATTGAAAATTGTTGTGAAGATGATGATCAACAGTGGTTGAACGACAGCAACAGGGTTGTTGAAGAGCGACGACAACAGGGTTGTTGAAGGGCAACGACAGCGGTGGCTGAGAGGTTGCGGGATTGCTGCGACAGGAATGCTTCGGCCGGTGATGTTGCGACGGCTGTGGGATTGGCTGTGACGAGAGAAGGCTGCCGACGGCAGTAGGGTTGTGGAGAGCCAGACGTGGCTCTGATACCAAATTAGAATCGGTAATTGTATCTTGTATTATGGAATGAGATTACATGAGTATAAATAAAATAAATAATTACACAATAGCACCCTCTACTATTTCTAATATCTAATTATGTATTTGTCTAATATACATCTAGATTTTGTATCTCTGCGAAGTAAAAGAAGCCGAGAGCTGTGAAGCATAATTTGTATATACAATTTCTTCTAGTTATATGCAACATGACATTTGTTGACCCTTGAATTTACCGGACTTAATCTTCTGTAGTTTATCATTATACTAACAATCTAACATGCACTTTTATTTAGAATGGAAAATACAAATACCTAACTAATCCTACTTTTAAATCTACACCATAACCTGCCTCCAAGAGGACTGAACCCTCCACTTCAAGGATTGAAGGGAGGCACCTTACCTCCAAGATGTCCCCTTGATGATATTACAAGGACATACTGAAAGGAAAATTTTATATATTAACTTATTACAATCATAGCTTAGGCCTGTCAAATCATATACTAATGTTTGTGATAATATATGGCACACTGGCGTGATTGAACATGCAAATTATCTGGCAGGCTGTTCTAAACATTCAGGTTCCGGTAGAACATTCCAAAGAAGTCAGTGATTGTAAGAATCTGATCAAGACCTTGGTTATGGGTAAATTTCTTCCATTCTTTTATAATTGATTGCCATTTAAAGATTTTATATCAAATGATTCTTTATTGATTTTATATCCAGTAAAAATCTTAAATTATAACTCTTCATTTCTTAATTTTCATATTTTCTTTTTTTCCAGGAATGAAAACAATTATATGGAGCATCACACATGCACATCTACCTCGGTCACAGGTCTCACCTTCCACCCATGGGGCACCTCCACAGATGCTTCCCACAACCCCACCCAACTCCTCCTCAGGCCAACCATTCAAAGGATTGAGAGAAGAAGAGGTATTTAGTGTCTATGCACAAAATGCTAGTACTGAATAACATGATCATTAATGCTAATTTGAAAAATGGCTTTGGGTAGGTATGGAGAGCTTCTGGTGTCCTGAAGAGTGGAGTCCGTTGCTTAGCTCTCTTCAAGGAGAAAGATGAAGAGAGAGAAATGATCCATCTATTCTCTCAAATTTTGGCTATCATGGAACCTCGAGATCTTATGGATATGTTCTCATTATGCATGCCAGAACTTTTTGAATGCATGATATCCAACACACAGCTTGTGCACATATTTTCTACTCTTCTTCAAGCACCCAAGGTTTTCAGACCATTTGCAGATGTATTGGTTAATTTCCTAGTCAGCAGCAAACTTGATGTTCTGAAACATCCAGACTCTCCTTCAGCAAAACTTGTTCTACATCTTTTCCGGTTTTTATTTGGTGCTGTAGCCAAAGCTCCAGCAGATTGTGAGCGTATTTTGCAGCCTCATGTTCCTGTTATTGTTGAAGTATGTATGAAAAATGCTGGTGAAGTCGAGAGACCACTTGGCTATTTACAACTTCTTAGAACAATGTTTCGTGCCCTAGGTGGTGGCAAATTCGAGCTTTTATTAAGGGACTTAATTTCCTCACTACAACCCTGTTTAAACATGTTGCTGGCAATGCTTGAGGGACCCACTGCTGAAGAAATGAGAGACCTTTTATTAGAGCTTTGCTTAACACTCCCTGCACGGTTAAGTTCATTGTTACCTCACCTTCCTCGATTGATGAAACCACTTGTAATGTGTCTTAATGGAAGTGATGAACTAGTCAGCTTAGGACTAAGAACACTTGAGTTCTGGATTGATAGCTTAAATCCTGATTTTCTTGAACCAAGTATGGCAAATGTGATGTCTGATGTGATTTTAGCATTGTGGTCCCACTTAAGGCCTGCACCATACCCTTGGGGTGGTAAATCCTTGCAACTTCTTGGCAAGTTAGGTGGTCGTAATAGACGTTTTCTCAAAGAGCCACTTGCACTTGAGTGCAAGGAAAACCCAGAGCATGGACTTAGATTAATTCTTACATTTGAGCCTGAAACTCCATTTCTGGTACCATTGGATCGATGCATTAATCTTGCTATAGCAGCTGTTATGAACAAGAATGGTAGCATGGATGCTTTTTATAGGAAACAAGCTTTGAAGTTTCTTAGAGTATGCTTATCATCACAGCTTGATTTGCCAGGTCATATAACTGATGATGGGTTAATATCTAGGCATTTATCAACTGTTTTGGTGTCATCAGTTGATCCATCTTGGAGAAGATCAGAAGCATCAGATGTAAAGGTTGGTTTATAAAATTTTTATCTTGATATTATATATAATGCTTGCTAAATATGTTTTTCTTTTGCTTTTATTTTTCATTAAAGTATTTTTTTTTAAAAAAAATTGGTGGTTTTTTGTTTAAAACTAGTGTGTTGGCCCACGTGTTTTAGCATGTTTTCATGTTTTTTGGTTATACTAATTTGCAGTCAGAGACCAAGAAGGTGTTTTGCATTTTTATAGTGATTTACAGATTCGTGCGTTTGGAAATCACATATAATCGGTTTATTGTGTTTGGCAAAGCTAATTCAATTTTGGTTATTTGTGTTTTTGAGGCACTAAACTGCAGTTGTGTAAACGCATGATTCCCCCTACTGGCATCAAAACACATTGTATCTCAGCCAGTCAAAATACCCAGATACGCTAATAATTCCGCTTAATGCCTGACCCTTTACCTAGTATTATTGCATGATGTGTGGATGAATTGCTTCTATACCAATTTTTCTGTATTTTTTTTTAGGTTGCATTTTTACTTGAAAACTGTAGTTTAAGATCATGTTATCAGGAAAAATTATACTTCTCTGTATTACATATTAATCTGTTTGAAATTATGAATTGAGAAATATTAGCATGAAAAATTTAAAAATATTTTACAAGTACAACATAGATTTGATTGAATAGGACATCTTTTTCTTATACTTTTTTTCATTTTATGATTATATTATGTTTCTGTTAAGTACTTTTCTTTACATTGGAAAAATGATTAATTTTAACGTTATGATTTTTCAATTTGATGCTTATTATTTTCTTTGCAGACTGACTTGGGAGTCAAAACCAAAACACAACTAATGGCTGAAAAGTCTGTATTCAAGATTCTTCTCATGACCATTATTGCTGCTAGTGCTGAGCCTGATTTAGTGGACCCTAAAGATGAATTCGTCGCTAATATCTGCCATCATTTTGCAATCATATTTCACTTGGAAAATTCTTCTGCCAATGCTCCTGTTTCAGCCATTCCTCTTGGTG
The DNA here is from genome assembly GCA_009363875.1 of Mikania micrantha. Lineage (NCBI taxonomy): Eukaryota > Viridiplantae > Streptophyta > Magnoliopsida > Asterales > Asteraceae > Mikania > Mikania micrantha. The sequence continues at coordinate 152,491 of SZYD01001767.1, read as the reverse complement.
GTCCTTTACTGTCATCAAACACAAGCAACAGCTTGAAACTAAGAAATGGTAACAGCTCAAATTTAAAAGAATTAGACCCTCTGATCTTTCTAGATGCTCTGGTGGAAGTGCTTGCAGATGAAAACAGACTTCATGCCAAAGCCGCTCTAAGTGCACTAAATATATTTTCTGAAACACTTCTATTACTAGCTCGATCCAAGCATGCTGATGTGATTATGTCAAGAGGGGGTCCTGGCACTCCTATGATTGTCTCTAGTCCATCAATGAGTCCTGTTTATTCACCTCCTCCTAGTGTGAGGGTTCCCATCTTTGATCAATTATTACCTCGTTTATTACATTGCTGTTATGGATCTACTTGGCAAGCTCAAATGGGTGGGGTTATTGGTCTTGGTGCATTAGTGGGAAAAGTTACTGTTGAAACTTTATGTGTTTTCCAAATGCGAGTTGTAAGAGGGCTGGTATTTGTTCTTAAAAGACTACCTGTTTATGCTGCAAAAGAACAAGAAGAAACTAGTCAGGTGCTGACTCAGGTGCTCAGGGTGGTTAATAATGTAGATGAAGCAAACAGTGAAGCCCGCAGACAAAGTTTTCAAGGAGTTGTTGAATTTCTTGCTTCAGAGTTATTAAATACAAATGCAACTGTAAAAGTCAGTAAGATAGTGCAGTCTTGTTTGGCACTTTTGGCTAGTAGAACTGGCAGTGAAGTGTCTGAGTTGCTTGAACCGTTATACCAGCCTTTGCTTCAGTCTCTTCTAATGCGCCCTCTTAGGTCAAAGAATGTTGATCAACAGGTGAGCACCATAATTAATCAGTCATGTTTTTTTGCGCTTCTTTCGTTCAACTCTTTTTCTATTATAGGTTGGGACTGTGACAGCTTTGAACTTTTGTCTTGCTTTGAGGCCTCCACTTCTTAAGTTAACTTCAGAATTAGTCAACTTTCTTCAAGAGGCATTACAAATTGCTGAGGCTGACGAGACTGTGTGGGTGGCAAAGTTTATGAACCCTAAAGTTGCCATGTCGTTGACCAAACTCCGCACATCTTCCATTGAACTTTTATGCACAGCAATGGCATGGGCAGATTTTAAAACCCAAAATTACTCTGAGCTTCGTGCAAAAATAATTTCTATGTTTTTTAAATCCTTGACAAGTAGGACACCAGAAATTGTAGCTGTTGCTAAAGAGGGTTTAAGACAGGTAGGTCATTACTATTGTAATGAAGTAGAAGTTGTGAGTTTTGAAAATAGGGTTATGTGTGGCTAGCATTTATCCTCTATTAAGCAACTGACTCTCCTTTTCCTTGATGGTGTTGCAATTTAGGTTATTTTGCAGCAACGAATGCCTAAAGAACTTCTACAGACCAGCCTGAGGCCTATACTAGTTAACTTGGCACATACCAAGAATCTCAATATGCCTCTACTTCAGGGTCTGGCTCGCCTCCTTGAACTTTTATCAAATTGGTTTAATGTTGCATTGGGAGGCAAACTGTTGGAGCATTTGAAGCGATGGTTGGAACCAGAAAAACTTCAACAAAGTCAAAAATCTTGGAAAAGTGGTGAAGAACCAAAAATAGCAGCTGGTGAGTTGTGTTTTAATGATGATGATGCTTTTTTTCTCTTTCTATATGAAATAAAAATTATTATTAATGTTTAAATGTGCTCGTATTAACTTTAATGCAGCTATCATTGAGCTTTTTCACTTACTCCCAAGTGCAGCAGGGAAGTTCCTTGATGAGCTTGTTACTTTGACTATTGATTTAGAAGGGGCCCTTCCACCTGGACAGTTTTATAGTGAGATCAACAGTCCTTATCGTCTTCCACTGACAAAGTTTTTGAATCGTTATCCACAAGCTGCTGTCGATTATTTTCTTGCTCGATTATGTGAACCAAAATATTTCCGCCGGTAGTATTTAAATTTGTTAAACTGCAAGCTTAAAATTCTTTGTAGAATTCTCATTTAGCTTGTTTATTTGAGCTTGATCCAGGTTAATGTACATCATAAGGTCAGATGCTGGTCAGCCCTTGAGAGAAGAACTTGCAAAGTCACCAGAGAAGATACTCTCAAGTGCATTCCCTGAGTTCGTTCCAAAAGCTGAGTCATCAATGGCCCATGGGTCTCTAGAAACTTCTTCATTAGGGAGTGATGACAACACTCAGCCTTCATCAAAACCAACTGCAGCAAATATCTTGTCAGATGCTTATTTCCAGGGTCTTGCTCTTATAAAAACATTGGTCAAACTGATACCTGGATGGTTGCAGAGTAACCGCATTGTTTTTGATACATTGGTTCTTTTGTGGAAGTCCCCTGCAAGAATATCTCGGCTACAAAATAAGCAGGAACAGAGTTTGGTGCAGGTAAGTAACAACAATGTGTTTACTCTCGCTAGTTAGTAACAACAAACATCTTCATTGTTTTCTAGTTACCATATAATGTGTAATACTCTAACTTCTGTTTGTGTCATAACAAAGCGCAGGTGAAAGAGAGCAAATGGCTGGTCAAGTGCTTCTTGAACTATTTACGCCATGATACAACTGAAGTCAATGTCCTGTTCGAAATTCTCTCAATCTTCTTATACCATACACGCATTGATTTTACCTTTTTGAAGGAGTTTTACATTATTGAGGTATGATCACCATGGAAGAGGATGCTTGTGTACAAAACTTAATATTTATTGAGAATAAACGAGAAAGTTAATGTTTGTAACTTGTCAAGTCTGGTTGTATCATTTATGTTTAGGTGGCTGAGGGATACCCGCCTAATATGAAGAAAACCCTCCTTTTGCACTTTTTAAACCTCTTCCAATCAAAACAAATGGGTCATGAGCACTTGGTGGTTATCATGCAAATGTTGATTCTTCCAATGCTGGCTCATGCATTTCAGAATGAGCAGACATGGGAGGTTATAGATATTGCCATCATTAAAACAATTGTTGACAAGCTTTTGGACCCTCCTGAAGAGGTGAATTGCTGATACCCTAAGGAGTTTTTCTATGTTTAGCTTAGTGGTACAAATTATACTATCTCAATTCGATACCACACTAATCCTTATATATTGCATAGGTTTCTGCTGATTATGATGAGCCTTTGAGGATAGAGCTACTACAACTTGCTACTTTACTTCTTAAATATCTCCAAACTGACCTTGTTCAACATAGAAAGGAACTCATTAAGTTTGGATGGAATCACTTAAAACGTGAAGACAGTGCTAGTAAGCAGTGGGCCTTTGTCAATGTATGCCATTTTTTGGAGGCTTATCAAGCTCCAGAAAAGATAATATTGCAGGTATATTCATGAATATAAACACATATTGAGATCAAATATAGAGAACTTACTAATTGTGCTGTTAAGTTTACAGGTGTTTGTTGCGTTGCTTCGGACATGCCAGCCAGAGAATAAAATGTTGGTCAAACAAGCCCTTGATATATTAATGCCAGCACTTCCAAGAAGGTTGCCAATTGGTGATAATTCCCGCATGCCAATTTGGATACGCTATACAAAAAAGATTCTTGTGGAGGAAGGACACTCGATTCCTAATCTTATCCATATATTCCAGCTCATTGTTCGTCACTCAGATCTTTTCTACAGTTGTAGGGCCCAGTTTGTACCTCAAATGGTCAATTCCCTCAGTCGCCTTGGTTTACCATATAATACTACTACAGAGAACCGACGACTTGCAATTGAACTTGCTGGGTTGGTTGTCAATTGGGAGAGACAGAGACAAAATGAAATGAAAATAGTAAATGATGGTGAAGGCACTAGTCAGATTAATGAGGGGCCAAACCTTGGTTCAAGTGGTGCTGACTCTAAACGATCAGTTGATGGAATCGCGTTTTCTGAAGATCCTACTAAGAGATTAAAGGTTGAGCCTGGACTTCAGTCTCTTGGTGTCATGTCTCCTGGTGGGGCCTCAATTCCAAATATTGAAACACCAGGATCTTCTGGACAACCAGATGAGGAATTTAAGCCTAATGCTGCAATGGAGGAAATGATAATCAACTTTCTAATTAGAGTAAGTGTTAATATTTTAAAATATAAATTTTTGGGAAACTTTATATAGAGTCTGTTGGTAGTTGATTAATATAAACTTTAATACTTAACAGGTAGCATTGGTGATAGAGCCTAAGGACAAGGAAGCGAGTCTCATGTATAAGCAAGCTTTAGAGCTCTTATCACAAGCTTTAGAAGTGTGGCCAAATGCTAATGTAAAATTCAATTATTTAGAGAAGCTTCTGAGCAGCATTCCACCAACTCAATCAAAGGACCCATCCACTGCTCTGGCCCAGGGTTTGGATGTGATGAATAAAGTTTTGGAGAAACAGCCACATTTATTCATCCGCAATAATATCATTCATATTTCTCAAGTACGTGCATTAATATGCCTGGCGTATAATTATGCTGAAAAATATAACAGTGATTATCAATAATATTATTTTTGCAGGTTCTTGAGCCCTGTTTCAAGTATAAAATGTTAGATGCCGGAAAGTCTTTGTGTTCTTTGCTGAAAATGGTCTTTGGTGCTTTTCCATCCGAAGCTTCTAGTACCCCACAGGATATTAAGGCATTGTACCAAAAAGTTGAGGAGCTTATACAGAAGCACCTTGCATCTGTTGCAGCTCCTCAAACAGCTGGTGAAGATAACTCTGCTTCTATGATTAGTTTTGTACTGTATATCATACAAACCCTAGCAGAAGTTCAAAAGAATGTCATTGATTCTTTTAATTTAGTCCGTGTTCTCCAACGTTTGGCACGTGATTTGGCATCTGCACCTGGATCCTATGCCAGACAAGTATGCCTTCAAATGCTGAAAATTAATTGTCTATTTTGTAAAGGCTAAATAGTAATAATTCTTTGTTTCAGGGCCAAAGAACAGATCCTGATTCTGCAGTTAGTTCTTCTCGTCAAGGTGCTGATGTTGGAGTGGTGATTGCTAATCTTAAATCTGTCATGAAACTTATCGGTGAAAGGGTCATGCTTGTGCCTGACTATAAAAAGTCAATAGCACAGATATTTAGTTCCCTGCTCTCTGAAAAAGGAACTGATCATACTGTGCTGCTTTGTATCCTGGATGTAATAAAGGGATGGATTGATAAAGATTTTGGTATGCCTGGAATGACTGCTACTTCTGTGTCTCATCTTACTCCAAAAGAAGTTGTTTCCTTCCTTCAGAAGCTTTCTCAAGTTGATAAACAGAACTTTTCCACAAGTTCTCTTGAGGAGTGGGACCGAAAATATCTCGAGCTCCTCTATGGGCTTTGTGCAGATGCAAATAAGTAAAGCATACACTTTGTATTATATATAAAACTTGCTGTTAAACAAATCTCTTACATCCTTCAACTGATACACAGGTATCCATTGTCCTTGCGCCAAGAAGTGTTTCAGAAGGTAGAGAGACAGTTTTTACTAGGTTTAAGAGCAAAAGATCCTGAAACGAGGATGAAGTTTTTCTCCCTTTATCACGAATCTCTTCAGAAAATACTGTTCACACGGTTGCAATACATTATTCAAGTTCAAGACTGGGAGGCTTTGAGTGATGTCTTCTGGCTGAAACAAGGGCTTGATCTTCTTCTTGCCATCTTAGTCGAGAATAAGCCTATCACACTCCCTCCTAATTCTGCCAAGGTTACTTCTCTTCTGGCTGCAGGTTCTCCACCAGAACACTCTGGAGCACAATCTATGGTTACTGATGGATCAGAGGTGGCAGAAGATATTCCCTTAACAGTTGATTCTCTTGTCTCAAAGCATGCAAAGTTTATGAGTGAAATGAGCCGTCTTCAGGTACAATGTCTTAAACACAAGTGGCAGTTTATAATATTGATTTTGGCATTTTGTTTACCTTCTTTTACTCTGTTGCAGGTTGGTGATCTTGTAATTCCACTGCGAGAACTCGCTCATACAGATGCAAATGTTGCATATCATTTATGGGTGTTGGTGTTTCCTATTGTTTGGGTGACTTTATGTAAGGATGAACAAGTGAAACTTGCTAAGCCAATTATCTCTTTGTTCTCTAAAGATTACCATAAAAAGCAGCAGGGTAACAGACCAAATGTAGTGCAAGCTCTTTTAGAAGGACTCCAATTAAGTCATCCACAACCTCGAATGCCTAGTGAACTCATAAAATATATTGGGAAGACTTACAATGCATGGCACATAGCATTAAATCTTCTAGAAAGTCATGTGATGCTGTTTTTAAATGAAACAAAATGTTCTGAATCTCTTGCTGAACTTTACCGTTTGCTAAATGAGGAAGATATGAGATATGGATTATGGAAGAAACGATCAATTACTGCTGAAACAAGGGTTGGGTTATCACTTGTTCAGCATGGTTACTGGCAACGTGCCCAAAGTCTGTTTTACCAGGCCATGGTTAAGGCAACCCAAGGCACTTACAATAACACTGTACCCAAGGCTGAGATGTGTCTTTGGGAGGAGCAATGGTTAAATTGTGTGAGCCAACTTAGTCAATGGGAAGTGTTGTCAGAATTCGGTAAACTTGTTGATAATTACGAAATATTACTAGATAGTCTCTGGAAGCAACCTGATTGGGTGTTTTTGAAAGATAATGTAATTCCAAAGGCTCAAGTCGAAGAAACTCCAAAGCTTCGTATAATTCAAGCATATTTTTCTCTACATGAGAAAAATACAAATGGTGTCAGTGATGCTGAAAATATTGTCAGCAAAGGAGTTGACCTTGCTTTAGAACAATGGTGGCAGTTGCCTGAAATGTCTATTCATGCCCGAATTCCTCTTCTGCAGCAGTTCCAACAGTTAGTCGAGGTTCAAGAATCTGCTCGAGTTATAGTAGATATTGCTAATGGTAATAAATTAAGTGCAAATCCTTCTGCTGGTGTGCATGGTGGTCTTTATGCTGATTTAAAAGACATTCTTGAAACATGGAGGCTTAGAACTCCAAATGATTGGGATAATTTGTCTGTTTGGTATGACTTGCTACAGTGGAGGAATGAAATGTATAACGCAGTGATTGATGCATTTAAAGATTTTGCCAATACAAATTCTCAACTTCATCACCTTGGTTACCGTGACAAGGCATGGAATGTTAATAAACTTGCCAACATTGCCCGCAAGCAGGGTCTTCATGATGTTTGTGTGACCGTTTTGGAAAAAATGTACGGCCACTCTACCATGGAAGTGCAGGTATAATGAATTGTAATTTATGGTTTTATTTTTGATTTTCTTACTGAAATGAAATCTGAAAATCAAAACAAGCAAAAATATTTAATTTTGTTCTGTTCGTGTATGTTTGTAGGAGGCTTTTGTTAAAATAAAGGAGCAAGCAAAGGCATATCTAGAAATGAAGGGAGAGCTTACAAGTGGTCTTAATTTGATTAACAATACTAATCTCGAATACTTTTCTGTTAAAAACAAAGCAGAAATTTTCCGTATCAAAGGCGATTTTTTGTTGAAGCTAAATGACTGTGAAGGAGCCAATCTTTCATATTCAAATGCCATCAGCCTTTTCAAGAACCTGCCTAAAGGGTGGATAAGCTGGGGAAATTATTGTGACATGGTATTCTTTTATTATTTGCACGTTGCTGTGCTGCCAGTCTTGCTAGTATGTTCATCAAGTTTTATAATTTATTGTTTTTACAGGCTTTTAAAGAGACTCATGATGAGATTTGGTTGGAGTATGCTGTTAGTTGTTTTCTGCAAGGTATTAAATTTGGCATTTCTAATTCCAGAAGCCATCTTGCTCGTGTTCTATACCTTCTCAGCTTTGACACTCCCAATGAGCCTGTGGGTAGAGCGTTTGATAAATATGTTGATCAAATACCTCATTGGGTCTGGCTTTCCTGGATTCCTCAACTATTACTCTCTTTACAAAGATCTGAAGCCCCACATTGCAAACTAGTTCTTTTAAAAGTTGCAACTGTATATCCTCAGGTAAATATGCTATGTATCAATTAACTTCTCCAACTTGATATAATTTATGTCTGGTTGAGTAAATTATGATATTTTACTTTTAGGCTTTATATTACTGGCTGCGGACATATTTGCTCGAGCGGCGTGATGTCGCAAACAAATCTGAATTTGGTAGAATGGCGTTGGCGCAGCAAAGGCTGCAACAAAACATGGTCGGTGGAGGTGACGGGAATGCCAGACAAGCTGGTGGTTCGTCTACCTCAGACAATCAGATTCATCCAGGAACCCAGTCAACCGGGCCTGTTGGGTCCCAAGAGGGTGGTAGCTCTCAGGGTCAAGAACCTGAACGGTCCACAGTTGCTGATGGCAGTGTGCTTGGTGGTAATGACCAGCAGAATTCTTCCTCCATTAATGACGGTGGTCAGAATGCTATAAGGCGTAATTATGCTATGGGCTTGGTTGCTTCTGCCACTAGTGCTTTTGATGCTGCTAAAGATATCATGGAAGCACTTAGAAGCAAACACACAAACTTGGCTAGTGAACTTGAGGTATAATTAGACATCTGTTGAGTAGTTATATATGATTATTCTCTAACTTGGCAACTGCTATCATTTGTTCACACTTCACATCTTGACAGAGTTTACTGACGGAAATTGGTTCAAGATTTGTGACCCTACCAGAGGAGCGGTTATTAGCAGTGGTTAATGCTCTACTCCACCGTTGTTACAAGTATCCAACTGCCACAACCGCTGAGGTACCCCAGTCTCTTAAGAAGGAGCTCTCAGGTGTTTGCAGGGCTTGTTTTTCAGCAGATGCTGTTAACAAACATGTTGAATTTGTTAGAGAATACAAACAGGATTTTGAACGTGACCTTGACCCAGAAAGCACTTCTACATTCCCAGCCACCCTATCTGATCTCACTGAAAAGCTTAAACACTGGAAGAATATTCTTCAAAGCAATGTTGAAGACCGGTTTCCAGCTGTTTTAAAACTTGAGGAAGAAAGTCGAGTGTTGCGTGACTTCCATGTGGTTGAAGTCGAGGTTCCTGGACAATACTTCACTGATCAAGTAAAGTTAAAAACCTGATGTCTGCCTAATTTACTTTATATAGTTTTTCTCCTTTTATTTTACCATTATCATTTGCTTTGATTGCAGGAAGTTGCACCTGATCATACTGTGAAGCTGGATCGGGTGGGGGCTGATATACCGATTGTGCGTAGGCATGGAAGCAGTTTTCGTCGATTGACTCTCATAGGCTCCGATGGGTCACAACGCCATTTTATTGTCCAAACATCTTTGACCCCAAATGCTAGAAGTGATGAAAGAATATTGCAACTTTTCCGTGTGATGAATCGTATGTTTGATAAGCACAAAGAATCAAGACGCCGCCACATCAGCATTCACACACCAATCATTATCCCTGTTTGGTCTCAGGTATGAAGTCTGTACGTGCATGAATCAAGATGTTATCGTATTACTAGTTTTCAAGCTTTAAAATGGTGTATGGGCATTCTTCAGGTTCGGATGGTTGAAGACGACTTAACATACAGTACTTTTCTGGAAGTATATGAAAACCATTGTTCAAGAAACAACAAAGAGGCCGATCAACCAATTGCTTATTTTAAGGAGCAGTTGAACCAAGCAATTTCGGGTCAAATATCTCCTGAAACTGTAGTTGATCTTCGTCTACAAGCTTACAACCACATTACAAAAGATTACGTGTTTGACAATATATTCTCTCAGTACATGTACAAAACATTGTTGAGTGGAAATCATATGTGGGCTTTCAAGAAGCAGTTTGCTATCCAACTAGCACTTTCAAGTTTCACATCTTTCATGCTACAAATTGGTGGACGGTCCCCTAACAAAATACTATTTGCAAAGAACACTGGGAAAATATTTCAAACAGATTTTCATCCAGCGTATGACGCCAATGGTATGATTGAGTTTAATGAACCTGTTCCATTCAGGTTGACAAGAAATTTACAGGCTTTTTTCTCTCATTTTGGTGTCGAGGGTCTCATCGTGTCTGCCATGTGTGCATCGGCCCAAGCTGTTGTTTCTCCCAAGGTGACTAGTAATCGAAAAATTATTATAATAATAATTTCAGTCTTTAAAGCACTGATATTTGGTGCTAACTCGGTTTTACATTTGAATTGCAGCAAAGTCAACATCTATGGCATCATTTAGCTATGTTTTTCCGTGATGAGCTGTTATCATGGTCATGGAGAAGACCACTTGGAATGCCTTTGGCTCCTGTGGTTGGTGGTGGTAGTTTGAACCCTGTTGAATTTAAACAAAAGATCACCACAAATGTGGAGGAAGTGATCGTGCGGATTAGTGGGATCGCTCCTCAGTTCATCTCAGAAGAGGTATAGTTTCATCCACTTGATCTTTCCTCTATTCAACTTTTTTAAATTTGATTATTATATATTCTATGGGATTTAGGAGGAAAATTCGGTAGATCCACCGCAGTCAGTGCAAAAAGGTGTAACTGAACTTGTCGAAGCAGCTCTTACCCCAAGAAACTTATGCATGATGGATCCAACTTGGCATCCCTGGTTTTGAATTTAACAAGAAGGTTAGAAATACAAATGTAGATATACATGCTAGTTTCTAGTTGTACATGGTTAAACGGAAAGCTTGATTTGACTTGACTTAAGTGAAACAAAGAAATTTGGCGTGCAAGAGATGAAGTTCAAATTACTGGATTGAGTCTGTTTAGTTTTTCATTATTAATTATTAATGAGCTGTTTTAGTTGTTAGCTTTAGATTATTATTGGTTTATTTAGTTAGGGTCTGGATGATTATTTGGTTTTTAATTTACAGGTCATGGTTATCTAGTTTTTATTTTGATAGGTCATAGGCTAATCTTGTTTATTTAATCTACTGAGTCTCCTAGTTTGGGTAGGATTGGGTTTGTTTAGTTATAATTAGGGTGTTTGTAATTTTAATTTTTTTTTGTTAATTTAATCAAAGTGTTGCAGCAAGGGTTAGGTGCAGAATCAGTTATTTAATTCGTGTTCTATGCCAGCATAGACGTAGCTTTTCTACTATTAAAATTCTTGTTTTTTTTTCCATTAATTCTCATCATTTTCCATTATAAATTATAGATTGATTGTAATTTCTGGCCCAACTAATTGTATGCACGGGTTTAGGTACAAGTACAATTTATCATAAATACTACACAAGTGCATCATTTTTCTTACGTGGCTTCACAACTTTCATGTGGTTGGAGAACCTAACCGATGAGTTTTTGGTAAATAACCTTGTTGCACTTGAGCCGGTGAGGTTGGATCGCTCACAGCGCATGACATGTGTATTGTACGTGAGTTTCCAATAGTTGGCCTTATATTCTTTGTTGAAATTAGTCAGATTTGACAACTGAAAGACCAAAACCGGTGCATTCGGTTGCTGCACACATAGAGCTCGTCCAATAGGGGCAATAGGAGCAGCCGGTAGGGGTGAAGGCACCACCACATCAGCCAGAGCCAGAGCCATTGCAACATGCTCGACACAATTGTAGAACTGTGAGGCTGCTTGCATGGGCCTTGGCCTTGCTAGAGGGGGTCACTTGGTTTGTTTGATTACGTATTATATGATTTTGATTAATTAATAAAATTATATTAATTTAAAAAAATTATTCTATCTAATATTATATAAAATGTTATATAAAAGTTGGTAATCTAACAGATTTTTTACTTTTATTTTATTATTATATAAATAAAAATATTTCTTTTAATTTTTATTTAAAATTGCTAATTTGATAAAAAAATTGTTAAAAAGCTATATGGTATAATATATTGTATACAATGTTTATAATTTTTTATTAAAAAATAAAAAGAAGGGGGACTTGAAAGCATTCTAATATGAAATTATCAACCAAAAGAATGAATTGTTTCATTGATGGCAATGGATTAAATACATGAAGTACAGATCCTACATTCTTGGATCTATAACAATATTGAGCTTTAAAATACAAATACAAATACAAAATAAATGGAGGGAATGTTTAGAGCCAAGCTAATCGTTTGTTGTGTTAATATGCCCCCGCAAGATGGACTGGCGGGACAAAAGTCCAATCTTGGAAAGTAGAAGATGATATCGATCCTTTAGGAGAGGTTTAGTAAGAACATCAGCAAGCTGATCAGTGCCTTTGATGTGGGTTACTCGAATTGAGCCGTCAGTGACCTTTTCACGAACGAAGTGGAAGTCTAAGGCAAGATGCTTCATGCGAGAGTGGAACACGGGATTTGCCGAGTAATGGGTAGCACTTAGGTTATCACAATAGATAGTAGGAGTGACGGTTGACTTGAAGCCAAGTTCATGCAGGAGTGAGATGAGCCATTGCACTTCAGTGGTTGTAGATGCTACCGCTCTAAATTCGGCTTCTGTTGAAGACCTAGCCAGGGTTGGTTGTCTTTTGGAGCTCCAAGCTACTGGATTTGCACCGAGGTATACAATGTAACCAGTTGTGCTGCGGTAAGTGTGTTTGTCCCCAGCCCAATCTGCGTCGGTGAAAGCGTGGAGGTTAAAAGGAGAATTGCGGCGGATAAGTAGACCATGGTGTAGTGTGCCATGTAGGTAGCGTAAGACACGTTTTAAGGCTGCCCAATGCAGATTTGTGGGCTGTTGCATGAACTGTGAAAGTTTGTTAACCGTAAAAGAAACATCCGGTCTGGTGAGAGAGAGGTATTGGAGAGCTCCTACAATGGAGCGGTAGGGTGTGGGGGAAGAAAGCGGTGTACCATCAGAAGGTGTTAGAGTTTCAGAGGTGGACATAGGTGTGGGAGAGGGTTTGGAATCTTGCATGTTTGTTTTGAGAAGGATATCAGTGATGTACTTACATTGGGACAAGAAGATGCCATCAGTGTGAGGAATGACCTCAACACCCAGAAAGTAAGACAAGTTTCCAAGGTCTTTGAGTGAAATTTGTTAGAAAGAGAGGTGATGAAGGAAGCAACGAGGGATTTGTTTTGACCAGTGATGATGATATCATCAACATAGACAAGAACATATAAGGGAGTGGGGGAAGAAGTATGAGTGAATAAGGAGGGATCGGAGATGGTGGGTTTGAAATTATTGGTGAGGAGAAAGGATTTTAGTTCATCGTACCAAGCGCGAGAGGCTTGGCGAAGACCATAGATAGCTTTATTGAGTTTGCACACGTGATTTGGGAAAGATGGGTCAATGAAACCTGGGGGTTGAGACATAAAGACAGAATCAGTAAGATGTCCTTGGAGAAAGGCATTATTTATATCCAATTGGCGAAGACACCAATTGTTGGAGACGGCAAGAGATAGAACAAGACGAAGAGTGGCGGGTTTGACAACGGGGCTGAAAGTTTCAGTGTAATCAAGGCCCGGTCGTTGGTGAAAACCCTTTGCAACAAGGCGAGCTTTTAATCGATCAATGGATCCATCAGGTTTGAACTTTGTGCGAAATACCCATTTACAACCAACGATGTTGGGTGCGGTTTCTGGGGGAACGAGAGACCATGTTTGGTTTTTGGTGAGTGCATCATATTCATTTTGCATGGCGAGACGCCATTGGGGCTGTTTGAGGGCTTGAGTGATAGTAGATGGTTCGGGAAAGGAATGAGGGGTAGAATGGTATAGAACATAATCTGAGTTATGATATTTAGGATTAGGTTTGCGGGAGGTTCGTGTGCATGGGGCGGAGTTGGTGGTGTGTATGGGAGGATTAAGGGAAGTGGATGATGGGTTTTTGTTACGTCTGGTGTATGTAATGAGGGGAGATGATGAAGATGTGGTGGCAGGAGGTGATGGCGAAGATTGAGTTGTAGAGGAGGGAGAATTAGGGGAGTTTATGGGTGAAGTAGATGTGGAAGAAGGAGGGTTGGGAGGTGGGAGGATTTGGACAGTGAGCCATGAGTCTGGGTTGGGTGGAGGTGTAGAGTTAGTGTTGGTGAGTTGAGAGAAGGGAAACACTGTCTCGACAAAATGTACATGTCGGGAAGTGTAGATTTTGTTATTGGTTGGATCTAGAAGGTGATAGGCGCTTTGGGTGGAGGAATAACCCACGAAAATACATGGTTTAGAACGAGAGTGAAGTTTGTGAGGGGAGTAGGGACGCAACCAAGGGTAGGCAAGGCATCCAAACGAACGTAATTTGGTGTAGTTGGGAAGTTTTTGAAAGAGACGGAGGTAGGGGGAGTCATTGTTTAAGGTGGAGGTAGGGAGGCGGTTGATGAGATAGTTGGCAGTGGTTATGGCGAACGGCCAGAAGGTAAGTGGTAAGTTCGCATGTGATAGAAGTGAGAGTCCGGTTTCGACTAAGTGTCGATGGCGGCGTTCAGCAATGCCATTGTGTTCCGGTGTGTGGGGCGGGGATGTTAAGTGTGAGATGCCACAAGATTGAAAATGAGAGGTGAGTTTAATATATTCACCTCCATTGTCTGAGAAAAATTGTTTAATTTTGGTTTGAAAATAGGTTTCAACAAGAGATTGAAAACGTTGGAAAATAGTGAGCGAGTCAGATTTGTGTTTCATGGGATATAACCAAATATATTTTGTGTAGTGATCAACAAAGATTATGTAGTATTTGAAACCATCAATAGAAGTGATGGGTGAAGACCAAACATCAGAAAACAACAAATCTAAAGGAGAATGAGATACAAGAGAAGAATCATAAAAAGGTAATTTGTGACTTTTATTGATGCAACAAGCATTACATGAATCTTTAGAAATAGAAATACTAGGAACAAAAGATGCTAAATAAGATAAAACTTGAAGATGAGGGTGACCAAGCCGGTGGTGCCAAGGACTTGATTTATTTGTTGAAATGAAGAAAGCACTTGGAGAATTGGAGCGAAAGTTGTAGAGCCCATGGTTAGCCGTTCCTTGATGTAGGATTTGATTGGTTTGAGGATCCTTGATAACAAAATGCAAAGAGAAAAATTGGATTAGTATATTGTTATCAGAACATAATTGAGAAATAGAAATGATGTTTTTAGATACAGAGGGAACACATAAAACATTAGTAAGAGTGAATATATGTGTGTTAAAATTAAGTGTTAAGGATCCAATATGTGTGATGGGTAAGGACGAACCATCACCAATTACAAGCTCCTCGGTACCGTCATATGGGGCGTGTAGAGATAAGGCATTTAGATCATTAGTGATGTGATGAGATGCACCACTATCAAAGATCCAAGTAGGGTTAGAGGAGGAAGGTGGAATGTTTGAGGAGGTTGCAAGGTGTGCTTGAGGTTTGGGAGTAGATTGGCGAGGAAAAGATGGTAGGTTGACAGTGGGGAATTGCTTTTTGAAAGCATAACAGGAAGTTAATGAGTGACCTTGTTTGTAACAGAATTGGCATTTGCCAAGGAAGGGACGAGGGTTAGGGGAGGGAGGGGTTGGTAAAAGGCCTGGTTGGCGATTAGAAGGAGGAGGCTGTGGAGATCGATTGAGCCAGGGTTTAGGAGATTGGCGAGAGTGAGTGACGAAGGCTGTTGTAGGTTGGTGCATGGGAGGGTTAGGAGAAGAGGTTTGATTGAGGGAGAGTTCATGATTAATGAGTTTTTCATGAAGCTCATGAAAGAGAATGGGTGTGTCACGTGCATGAATGGCTGTGATGATGGGTTTGTAGGCATGTTGGTCAAGACCATTGAGGATAATATCGGTGATGTCTTCTGGATCAAGTTGTTTGCCAAGAATTGAGAGTTCATCAACAAGGGTTTTAATGGATTGCATGTAATCCGTAATAGATTGATCATGGGTTTTGGTGGTTTGTTTTAGACGATGTTGGAGTTGCTTGATATGGCCACGAGAGGGAGAAGCGTAGGTGTTAGATAGAATTTTCCAAGCATCAAAGGATGATGATGCGTTGGTGACTAGAGGAACGATTTGTGAAGAAAGAGTACCAACAAGGGCACCGAATAAAAGACGATCTTGGCGAAACCATGAATGGTAATCCGGATGGGGTGAGGAGATGCCAGAAGCGGCAATGGTGGGTTGTGGAGGGGGATGAGAGCCATCGATGAACTTAAACAAGTCAAGACCATGTAGAATGGCTTCTACTTGGGTTTTCCATCCAAGATAGTTTGTGGAGGTGAGTTTAAGAGAGGATGGGAAATTGACAACAGTGAGTGCCGGGGTGGTGATGATAGGAATGGTGGTGATGATTGGAGATTCATTAGAAGTAGAAGTAGACATGGTGGCGGGATGAGGTGATTGAAAAAAGCAGAGAGATGTGGTGTGCGGAAGAAGCAGGAGGCAGAGGGGAAGATCGGATGAAAATTGGCGGCGGTATTAGGGTTTAACCTGGCTGATACCATATGAAATTATCAACCAAAAGAATGAATTGTTTCATTGATGGCAATGGATTAAATACATGAAGTACAGATCCTACATTCTTGGATCTATAACAATATTGAGCTTCTCTAGTATATTTAAAATACAAATACAAATACAAAATAAATGGAGGGAATGTTTAGAGCCAAGCTAATCGTTTGTTGTGTTAATATCTAAATCCTCCGATATGAAGAAAAACTCATTCGTGATGTTTTGGCTACAAGTCTCCATCAGAAAAAAGCTGGCATATGGTGTTAGTCGAATTTAAGGTAGTCAATTGTCATGAGTAGAAAAAATAAAATGTTTTGCATAAATTATCACTTATTCATTTTTTAGCATGTCACATGTCAAATTTTATTGGTTCCTACTCTTTATATACAAAAATCTCTTCCAATTTGATCATATCCTGCAAAAATGTTTTTGAATTATTATATCAAGATAATATAAACACCGTTGTTTGCCAATGAATATAATGGTGCAAGTGGAATTATATTATAAACTGCAACCAATAAACGTGGAGCTTTCATAATTATTTGGTTTCATGTATGTGACTAATTATTTTAATAATCTTAGGGGCTGTTTGGTAGCATCTGAATGGGTCTGAATGGGTCTGAATCTGAATGGTTCAGATTCAGACCGTTTGTTTCGCAAAAAAAATCACATCTGAATGGAACCAAATGTCTGAATGGAGGTCTGAACCATTCAGACTTGAAGATGTGTCTGAATGATTCAGACGTGAAGGAAAGGGAGAGCGATGGGGCTTGGCCGGCCAAACCTTCCCTCGCTTGAACGTACAGCTGCCGCACCACACACCGCACAGCCGCACCACAACCGTCATACCGCCGCAACCGCCGCACCCGTCGCACAGCATCCCCGCACCGCCGCACCACCTGTTGCACCTGACCGCGACACCTGTTGCTAACCTTCGAGCCGACTAGGCATGATCGGTGGTTCGCACCACAGGGGGTTCGCACCACATGATCGGTAGACCGCGACGGTGAGGGTTAGACCGTGATGGTAGACCGCGGTGAGGGCGACGTAGGTGCGAGATGCTAGATCGCGATGGTGGATTCGACGAGAAGGAGACCGCTGGATGCGATGGTGGACCGAGGGCTGGGAAAGCTCGACGGAGGAGGTGGAGGAGGCGACGGGCGGAGGCGGCGATGGGCGGAGGCGCGATGGGCAGAGGCGGAGGGAGGTGCTGCGATCGGCTGAAGGGGCGACGGCTATGGTTTATAAGGAAAAAAAAGTTTTTTTTTTTTTTTTTTTCATTCAGATGCAACCAAACACTTAACCATTCAGACCTCTTAACCATTCAGACCCTCTTAACCATTCAGACCTCTTAACCATTCAGCACTTAATGATTCAGACTCAACCAAACGGCCCCTTAGTTTTGTTTTATAACTAGATGGATTAACTGCACCTGTGTATGTATAGTAGTTCAACACTGATATATATGTAAGGACAAACCGACTTTTAAAAAAAAATTAAATGATAAATGCAAACACACAACAAATTAAAAAAAAATAGCAAAATCATAACCACTCCTTGAAGGGGATTAGTCGAGAAATAAAATCAGAAAAAACAAAATCAAATAAATAACCAAAAAGAAAAATAGCACATAAAAGGTCGTGCACAACCAATGTATTAAAGAATAAAGATCCTAGTTATTTACATTTTCATTTCTAATAAATATAAACAAAAGTTCATTTGAGGCATCAAGTATTTATATCCTAGATGTAGCATACTATTCATTTATGTGTTTTGTTTATATAGTAAATCTAGGGATTATATATACACACGTGACACACGTGTATTTTTGTTTATATAGAAATTTTAGGAATTGTATGCCTGCGTGATAAAAAAATTGGAGAAAATAAAGAAATTAAAATTATTTTTGAATGGCAACTTTCGTTAAATCCACCAAAGCAAGGCAGCAAGACGTTAAACTCCAACAAACATCAATATACAATCACCAATTACAACACGAACCATACAACACACTCCATGTTAAGTTATATGGAAAAAACTACCTCATTCCTTCCAAGTTAATGAACGTCACCATGCTCGATGTTTAACCCGTAAGAAACTAAGGGATTTCACCTCCTCAAACATGGACGAAGGATAACTAGGGCCAGGGGTGGCTCCGGCCCCTGCTGTTTTTCGACTCAGAAGCAGGTATGTAGTAGGATTTGGCCGGAAAATTTTATATTAATAGAGTCCGGCTCCCATACAGAAAAATTTCATATACTAGGCCAGAGGTGGCCTTGGCTTTTGGCCCCCCTACAGAAAAATTTCAAGCTTCGTCCCTGTCCTCAAATAAACATCGATATGAACACCTTTTCCTGTTAAATACCACATCATTACTATCCTTCCAAATGCACTATAAAGCTGTTAAAATAACTGCATGGATCACCTTTTCTTTAACCTGCTTCCATTTCCGAACCTATACAACTCCAACAAATCCTTCGTTGAAAAGGCAAAAATAGGTTACATTTTACACGATGAAGAACTCCTTGCCATATCATCGAAGCAAAAAAAACACAATGGGAATAAATGTATGACGTATTTACTATAATCTCTACATAATGGACCTAAAACTGACCCAGCCAGAAGCCCCCTCTTGGCCAAGGCATCCTTAGTCGGAAAGCGACCAAACAAAGCCTTCCAAGCCAAGATATTAACTTTTATCAGAACCCATTTACTCTAGTTTAGCACAAATCAATCACCATTTTCACGATCCATTGAGCATAGCAAGTGAATAGACTTAACCGTAACTAAACCACTTTTTTCACCACCCCAAATCCATCAACCGCAACCTCCCCTGAAAGAAGCCTTCATTGTAGTGTCCTTCCAGCCTTCCAATGCCTCTAGTTCATCCATACTAGAAGGATGTCTCACCCAATTCCAATTAAACGCAAACCCTTGTTCAATTTTATCACGGAGTGCTATTTTTACACAAATTAAAGAACCATATGCAAATAAAGGGCATTTGTCCCACTGATATTAAGGTGTGTTAACGTGTTTCTTCCTATTAGGTTGAAGGTCACATAGTGAAAAAAAAGAAAAAAAATGTTAGTTAAAAAAAAGGGAACAATATGCAAATGATTAGGTTGGTGGTCAAACATATTTAATAAAGAGGTTCCCATAATAAACGTGTTTGATAAAACGGATTGTTTTTCTTGACTTGTTTAATCTATTAACTTATTAATTAATATTTAAATCAAATAGAAAAACATCTCTTTTAATTCTGAGTCAAAAAAAACCTTCAAATTATTATTATATATATTAAATAGAAACTAGAAGGATAATATCCTTTATTGTTTTTAACTTTCGTCATAAAATTTTAAAAACTTTTATTTTCCTAATCAAGTTACATTAAAATATTAATTAGTTTTATTATTTATCATTTTTAAGAATTTTGGGTTTTCGAATCAAGGTGAATTCGCGACACGATGCTTGAAGGAATAAAATCTAGTCAATCTACAACCTTTTATTTTTTGTTTTAAATTCTTTTAAACTAATTAAAATTCAAATGAAAGTGAATAGAGGAAATAAAGAGAGTGAGATAAGTTTTGATGTTTATAAACAAGAAATCATAATTTGTAGACATTTAATTTTCGTTTTTTCAAACAAAATGTAAAATTTAGGCTAACAGGTTAAATGGTTAATCTCTCTTCTTTATAATTATTATTTTATTAGTATGAAAAATTTCTCTTATGCTTACTGTGTTGTGATAGTCTTAATCCTTTTACTCCAAATTTTTCAAAATGATCATTATGCTTCTTATGGTTTGGCAATTTAATCATTTAGCACCAAATTTTTCCAATATGTCTTCATTATACTTCATTTTTTTCAAAATCACAGAAAGCAAAAATGTTATAACTGTAAAATCATAAGAAGCAAAATGATTAAACTGTCAAGCCACAAATAACATAATGATCATTTTGAAAAAATTTGAAGTAAAATAGTTAAAACAGTCATACTACTAAAAGTCTAAAAGCAAAACAGAAGTTTTTCCTTGTTATTAATAAAAATAAAAATAATAATAATAATAATAATAATAATAATAAAAAAAAAAAAAAAAGTGCACGTAGACCACCACCATCGTCTCCATCATCGCCTCTCCTGCTTAATTGCACACTCTCTTGATTTCTACGTTTTCTCACTCTACCTTTTCCCCACACGCGTATATAATCACCCACATGTCGAAATGAGTTCAATATAAATTCCCACAAAGCCATTGTCAAGTGAATATTCGATTTTTGATTTGAGTTTTGTCAACATACATGATATGGGTGCTTGTTGGTCAACCACCAAGATCAATGGTTACAACAGCAACACCCCCTCCATCACCGGCCTCCGTCGGGCGGCCAATGTCACCGGAAAACATGATGATGAAGCCAAGGAGATCCACATTGATCAAAAACTAAACCAGAAGACCCCACATCAGAGGAATGATAAGAACAAAAAGAAACAAAAGTCTAGTTCAAGAAAGGCTTCTGATTTTGGGTATTTTAAGGATTTTGATAGGAATTATTCGATTGGGAAATTGTTGGGTCATGGTCAATTTGGGTATACATATGTTGCTATCGATAAAGCTAATGGAGATCGTGTTGCTGTCAAGAAAATTGACAAAAATAAGGTAAGTTATTGTCATTATAATTTGATACTTTCAGTAACATCTATAGTCTATGTTAGCTGATAATTATGATCCAAATATGATCTGACTGATTTCTGTTTTAGGGTTTTGCTAAATTTCTTGATTCTTAGCTGAAAACTTGGTCTCTTTATAGATTAGTAGCAAAATTACCAATCATACTCTAGTTTTGGAAACCCTGAAGCTCTGAAAGATCATGTGTAAATGAATGAATGATACAGTTAGTTTCCCTATTGCTTAAATCATACTTCTCTTTGATAGTCAAGTTTGATATCAAATTTTTGCTCAAAAAATTACAAGGATATCACCATATTCATGGCTGCTGGCTGAATAAAATCCTCATATGTTTTGATTTTGTACTTTGTGACAACTTTACCAAGATAAAATTTCATGAAATTATAAATTGATATAGTTGGTAAGTAACCAAGTATGAACTTGATAATCTTTATAATCTTTTTCGACAGATGATTCTTCCTGATGCTGTGGAAGATGTTAAAAGAGAAGTAAAGATACTGCAATCTTTAAGTGGTCATGAAAATGTGGTTCAGTTCCATAAAGCATATGAAGATAGCTCCTATGTGTACATAGTTATGGAGTATGTCCAAATAACTGATTTGACTTTTTTTTTCAACACTTGATTCAGTTATAACATGGCTTTATGGTTGTAATTTTCAGGTTATGTGAGGGTGGTGAGTTGTTGGGCCGGATTTTAGCAAAGTAAGAACTTCCATCTTGTAGATAAAGGTTGATTTGTGTGGTCAAACCTGTTGGTTCTTAATTAAATTGCTAATTTAGAGTTTACGACAAAATCCTGTTAATACAACTTCTTTTAAAGTGTAATTAGGCAGTGAAATTTGGCATAAAATTGTAGGATTTTTCTCATTCTTCAAGCTAAATGCTAATCCTTTTGTACACAAAAGTCAAAACATGGTTAATTTTGCTAGCATGATTTCTATAACTTAGCATTAATTTATTTTATCCAGGAAAGATAGCTGTTACTCAGAGAAAGATGCAGCAATTATTGTAAGGCAAATGCTAAAATTTGCTGCAGAATGCCATTTACATGGTTTGGTGCACCGTGACATGAAACCAGAGGCATGAAAACACATAATACGGATCGTCTTACATTGACATGATGTTCCTAGGATAATGCTAACCTTTCCTTGTTCTTTTTTTCATATACATAGAATTTTGTTTTCAAGTCAGGAGAAGACGATTCACAATTAAAAGCTACAGATTTTGGTCTATCAGACTTTATAAGACCAGGTTAGTGTAAATTATCAATTTTATGTATTCAGCATATTTGATCAGTCATATGGATGTATTTTTAAACCATATTTTGTATTTTTTGAAGGAAAAAAGTTTACTGATATGGTTGGTAGTGCATATTATGTTGCTCCTGAAGTATTAAACCGTAAATCAGGGCCTGAATCAGATGTTTGGAGCATAGGCGTTATCACATACATTCTACTATCTGGTCGTCGCCCGTTTTGGGATAAATCTGAAAATGGCATTTTTAAAGAGGTAGATTTTTCATAAAAGATATGCTGGTGATATATTAAATGGTAACTTTACAAATTACAATATTGTTATGAATATATAGGTTTTAAGAAACAAACCAGATTTTAGGCGCAAACCATGGTCAAACATAAGCCCCAGTGCCAAAGATTTTGTAAAAAAATTACTTGTCAAAGATCCTCGTACAAGATTAACTGCTGCTCAAGCATTATGTATGTTTGTTTTTCTTTTTCATGTTTATTTATATCTTGAAATTGCCAGTTTTGAGTCACTTTGTAACAACAGTTTTTCACTTATTTTATGGGTGATTGTTTTATGTTTGGATACGCGGTTTGGTTTGGAAATGATATCTCTGATTATCGCTTTTAAAACACAAATTTAAACAACTCTTTATTGTTGATGTTTATATTGGTGAACTTTGTTGTCATAACCATTTTGGAAGCTAATGTTTTGAGTATGCATTTTATAGCACACCCGTGGGTTCGAGAAAGTGGAAATGCTTCTGAGATTCCTCTCGATATTTCTGTTTTATCCAACATTCGTGAATATTTGAAATACAGTCGCCTAAAACAATTTGCTCTCCGGGTATGGTATATATCTCTCGTATTTTGTAAGTTAAATCACAATTTTTTTTTTCTGAGACTCAATATTATTGCATAGGCTTTGGCTAGCACACTTAATGAAGAGGAGCTATTGGACCTCAAAGATCAATTTCATGCAATTGATGTAGATAAAAATGGTGCTATTAGTCTTGAGGAAATGAAAGAGGTATGTTTGACCACAAAAGTCAAACAAAACATAAAAATCTGTCAATATTAATTTAGCTCGGTTTCATGGCAGGCCCTTGCTAAAGACCTTGCTTGGAAGATGAAAGAATCATGTGTTTTGGAGATACTAGAAGCAGTAAGCCCATTGCAACAAAACTTTTCGTCTAAGGCAAAAAAATATTGTTTTTTTCCCTTTTTTAATCTAAATATATGTGATGCAGATGGATAGTAATACAGACGGGCATGTTGATTTCACAGAATTTGTTTCGGCCACTCTTCATGTTCATCAGTTGGAGGAACAAGACTCGGAAAAATGGCAACAATTATCGCAATCGGCTTTTGAGAAATTAGATGTCAACAGGGATGGATATATAACTCCAGAAGAACTCAGAATGGTAAAAGCAGCTTCTTTTAGTTTTTCTTCTACACGTTAAACACGAAACTTTGAGTTTGACTTTTGAGGTCAAAATACTTTATTTTTTACTTCATAATTAAAATTGGTTTTGGCTAGAGGATAAGCATCCCCATTTCTAGAATTTTGGGAATTGCAGCATGTTTTGATTTTGCCGTCAAATATTTCTTGAATTTCAGGAATCTATCGGGATTTTACAAGTCGAAAATTAGTTTATTTGACCTTGAAAGTCCAACTGTATCTTTACTAGAAACTGAAAAATCCGTTGCACATGTCTCAACTTCTTTCCAGTTTTATACATAATTATTTGCATATAAGTTTAATATCACATACTGCATTTTGCTCCAACTTTCAAATATCTATGATTTTTAACATTTTAGTCAAAACACACTGATTTCTGAATCCAAGATTTATAATTATTTTGTTACCAATTCATAACCATGAAGTCTACATTCAATTAATTCGTTATAGAAAATGCATCACAATGTTTTCAAGAACTTCTAACAGTCTCATAAAGTGCTTACCTGAAGCTAGACTCTTTGACTTCAAAAGTCAAACTAAATATTCTTAACATAATTCATTTCTTTTACCTCCAAAAATTACAGCATACGGGTTTGATGGGTTCTATTGATCCATTTCTTGAAGAAGCTGATATTGACAAAGATGGTAAGATCAGCTTGTCAGAGTTTCGTAGGCTGTTAAGAACTGCAAGCATGGCTTCAAGGGAATCTTTTGATTGGTTGTGTTAGGGGTGATCTTCTTCATGTTTGTATAGTTTCATTTTTGTATTTTTAAACCAATATTATGGCTAAGATTAACTATAATGATTAAGGTTTGGCTAAAAAGTCTTAAAACCATAAAAAGTGTGAGAAGTAATCTAAGTCATACACGTGTATTTTTCAATGTTTACAAGATATGGGTATTAACGTAATTTGTTCCCATTATTGTTAGCGGTTATTTTGGGAAAATATCATGATTCTCGCTAAAAATTTTTTAAAAATCCAAATCAGTTATCGATTACAAGAAGAAATCACAGATTGTAATTGATTATATGATTCTAATTTCATCTGGCGAATAATCGTTTAGTTTTTTTGGGGGTAACGACGTGATGGAATCGAACACAGAAGATACGCAAGGTTATGGTGTTTTTCAGATTGTATGGTGTTTTTCAGATTGTATGGTGTTATTTCGTATGTTGTATGCTTTGTTTTTTGATATTATGGTGTTTTTCAAATTGTATGATGTTTTTTCAGATTGTATTGTGTTTTTTGGATTGTATGGTGTTTTTGAATCCAAGTATTACAACTTATTTTGAATCCAAAAGCCCTAATCACCATGATATTTTAAAATTTTATGGTGTTTTTTTTAAAATAATGCTCTGTTTTTTGATTTTATACACATGTATGGTGTTTTAATGGTGGTTATATACGTAGTTTAGAGTTTATGGTGTTTTTCAGATTAAATATTTGTTCGGATGAAGTCTTTTATTAAATAAGTCAAATATTCTGTATTTCAAATAATTTTATGTGCTACGGTGTTTTAACGTGAACTGATAAGTCTAAAACGCCATAAAATTTAACAAATGTTCAAAACACCAATAATCTCACAACTAAAATTTAACGAATTTCAAAACACCATAAAATCTAAAACGCCATAAAATTTAACAGATGTTCAACACCATATATCGGGATAGATCAATAAGAAATACATTATAACACCATAACTTGACAAAAACACCACAAACAACAAAAACACCATACAACTATGAAGGTTGCTATTTCAGTTTCATTTTCAAAAACACACCAAATTACGTTTATGCCCATCCCGCGACTTTCAAACACCATACTAATTACAGAATTGTCACCGCGCAATTCTGACCGTAAAACACCACAGATCTACGTTCAGGATTGCTTCTCACGCTTCTCATGGTTTTTATCCCTTTTAAAATATCCCTCCCCTAAATATAGTATCTTTTTCCATAAGTTTTTATATTGTGACTTAATTAGTATTTCATATTTCATGGGCTTATGTTTGATAGAACATTTATTTGTTGATAAGATATGTCCCACATGCACAAAATTTTAATCTAATGATCATTTTGGAGTATGTATGGATTGGTAAAAATCATGTGATTATTATAATGCATATATGTTTAAATTGTTTTATTACCCGCAACTTTCGTCTCAAAGAAGAATAGAAGATGATCAAAATAAGACATTTGGCTAATCAAACAATCTTTTTTTATTATTTTTTAATTGTTTTCGAAATAGACTCCTCACCATCTTATGCTTCAATACAAGATGTATGTTAGTTACCACTAATTATAGGAGTGTGTAAAAGGACTTGAATTTGATCATGTAAATGAAAAACCTAAAATTCCATACTTCAATTATATGAAAATTCAGATGCTTGAAATTTTGGTTTCAGATATGTATTTTAAAAATGGATAGTTTGGATATTTGAATATCATAAATATAATGTTTATTATGGCTTTACATTAAAAATACATACGTATTGAATCTATGATACAAGGTTTCGCTTTCACGTTGTTTCCTCGCCTCTTTTACATATTTTGTTGGTTGTCTAGTTGTCAAACTATTCGGATTTCTCACACGTTCATCAAGATTTAGTGATTCACACCACTATCGTGGCATTGATAAACCTTCAGCTGCGTTGTGTTTTGACTTTTTTTTTTTTTGCCAAAAGTTATGATAAGTTATACATTATAATTTTAAAATATTCGTATTAGTATCCAAATCCGCATCCAAAATTTCGTGCATTCGATTTCAAAATCCTGCCCAGCACTTGTTTTCTGATGCCATTTTACTGACCTCATTCTACCATCTACTTAATCCTTTAAGAAACTTTAAACATGTCATAAAGTGTTATTTCACCTATTTTGTGTTCCTATATGATTTTTAACAAAGCCCAACAATATCATCCACAACATTTGTTGAGATTTGATAGATGTTAACATCACATTACTATCAATATTATCATCTACAATCATTTTGCAGGCATTATTACCACATTTGGGCTTTTCCTTAGCATCATTTACATTTAACTTTGATTTAAGCATCTCCTAATTAGGCTTATCTATGGGATGCCACATGGGTATACCACTTTTCACACTTCATTTTGCAACCACAAAACAAAATGTTGCACTTTTTGTTTGCTTCAAGATTGATTGCATAACTAACTTAACAACATAATGAAAATGTGTGCTTACACCCCCTCACACTTTCTATTATAAACAAAGCAGGCCCAAAGTGCCATACTTCCTACTAATGACATTTTCAGTCCCTGGACTTGTCTTTTCATCCTTTTAACACGAAACATTTTTTCCTTAACCTTTTTAAGTAAGATTCTGTGTTATGTCGCCAAAACATAAAGAACGTGAATCTTACAAATCTCTTATTGCAATCAAATAATAAATTATATTATGATTTTAAGTTAATTTAATGTTTTGGGTTTGCAATTTGGACGGTTACACCTTGCCCAACATGGTTTATATTTATATGAACAAATAATAAACAAGAGTGAAGTAGAGAGGTAATGAAAACGACCACAACGCAGCCGTTTTGCTATGGCCAGTGGGTTTTACCTTTTAGAAAAATCGAAATGACACACTCCATCTATTATAAATAAACAATACAAATACTGAAATACATTAACCCGACCCTTGAGCCTTGGAGAGCCACAAGCATAGTCTAAAAGCTCATTACTTGTTTATTATAATCTTTCTATACTAATAAATAAAAATAAAATTGGACACATGTTACTATTTTAAGCATTTTAATAATAATTTTTCTGCATTTTTCTTCTATTAAATGCATGCACATTTAATAATAATTAAATTAGATTTCAATTAAAAATAAATTTTAACTTATTCAATACACAAATATCAACCTATATTTTATAAAAAAAGTACTTTTTTATAAACCAGCTTTTTAAAATGAAAGTTTAATAAACAAACTTTTAGTAAAGAATATTTAAAAAATAATATTATTATTTAAAGTTTTAACTTATATACAATTTCAATCATATTTTATATAAATAAACCCTTTTTAACATGTTTTAAATTTAAAGAGGCAGATAACTACTCAATTTGTAATTCGGTAAGTAGTAGTGGGAGGTATTGGGTTCAAAACCCTTCCACAACAAAATAGGGGTTTGAGGGGGGTTTGAGGGTTTTCCCAGTGTGGTTTCCTTCGGGGATGGTTGTGGTGACTCATGGGAGGTTAACGTAATTAAACCTTGGTAACATGGCCTGAAAACAGTGGGTTCATACGATTGAGACCTTGATCGTTAAAAAAAAAAGTAGTGGGGTCAAAGAAATAATTTTACTATAAATAGTTTCACCTGAACGAAAACGGTTATAGAAACATAAAGCCATTACAGAAGTTTCTCCGATCACCTTCAACAACCGCCATTAACGTTAACAATTTCACCACACAAACCTTCAACAATGGCTAAACATCAATCCTCAATCGCTCTGCTAATTACACTATCATTCATATCTTCATTCGATTCAATTCAATCAGCAACATTCACACTCACCAATCAATGCACCTATCCCGTTTGGACCGGTCTTCTCTCCGGCGCCGGCACTCCTCCCCTACCCACCACCGGCTTCCCCCTCCAACCCAGCCAATCAAACTCAATTCCCATCCCCTCCAGCTGGTCCGGCCGAATATGGGGCCGGACACTCTGTTCAACCGATTCCACCGGCAGATTCACTTGCGTCACCGGCGATTGCGGCTCCGGTACGGTGGAATGCAACGGCGGTGGAGCCGCACCTCCGGCCACCTTGGCCGAATTCACACTTAACGGAGCAAACGGCATGGATTTCTACGACGTCAGCCTTGTCGACGGTTATAATCTCCCAATGACGGTGGTACCGCAAGGTGAATCTAGCGGAAATTGTAATGTCACCGGATGTGTCGCAGATTTGAACAGAAACTGTCCGTCGGAGCTGCGACTGACGATGACGACGGGTGATGAATCGGTCGCTTGCCGGAGCGCCTGTGAGGCGTTCGGTGATCCTATGTATTGTTGCAACGGAGCGTACTCGACTCCACAGACGTGCAATCCGACGTCGTATTCCGAGTACTTTAAAACCGCCTGTCCGACGGCGTACAGTTACGCGTATGACGACGGAACTAGCACGTTTACCTGTTCTGCAGCCAACTATGTCATCACTTTCTGCCCTACTCCGGCGAACAGGTATCTTTAATTTAGAGTTATGTCATTTGCTTAATTTTCTTTTGATTTACGTCATGCGAATTAAAGAAAATTTTAGAGAAAGAGATTTTGAGCTTAATCTCGGGTTTTGGATCAACGGGATGCGTCCCGATAAGTCTGTTAAGACAACAGACGTGGCATGTAAAATCATCTTCGTTAAAAAAATAATTGTCATTTAATTTGGTCGGTTAGATGCCTAAACAAATTACTAATTGTGGTTTAAATTAAATGCTCTCCTTTACTTAAATTTATGATTATCAAAGTCAAACTCTCTCTTTCAAAACAAGTTATGGGTTCAAACTTCAAATCCAAAAAAAAATAATGAATTTGAAGTTGTTTAATAAAATATAGGTAAGAATGTAAGATACATTTAGTTATTAAATAAATTTATCAAAAAAAAAAAAAGGGAAAAAAATCCATATCTAAAACAAAGTATTAGAAGTCACCAAGTTTGAGCTTCAGTAAATAGAGAGTGATTTAACACACGACTTGAGTTTTACTTTTTGTGTTTAACTAAAAGTTTATTCTTAATAAATATATATCTGCATACCATAATAGTTGTTATTGTTATTGTTATTGTTATTGTTATTGTTATTGTTATTGCATAAAATCAAATACAAATGATATGTTGTATATGAAAATTACAATATACACACAATTTATTAATTGTTGATTAAATCTAAAATAATACAAAATCAATTGTTAATTAATTTATGGGTTAAAAGTCTTGATCTTAGTTTAATGATCTTTAAAAAAAAGAGAAATGAAAACGAAAAACTCTAAGCTATAAAAAAAGAGTGATCAAAATCAAGATGGGCTTAGCTTGATATATATATCTCCTATACATAGGCTTATTAGACTATCCACAGCGGTCACCCCACTGAAAACCCTTCCCCACTGAAATTTCATGCCACGTCATCACCCCACTGAAATCCTTTAACACCCACAATGGTCACCCCACTGAAAACCCTTCCCCACTATTCCACGTCATCAACAATTAAAATTAAATAAAAAACATTACTCTAATTTAAAAATAATTCAATATTTTACAAAAAAAACAAACATTACATTAAAAAAACAATAACATATTAAAAATATACTAGTCGGCTTAGATGCTACAAACGACAATATCGGTT
The DNA here is from genome assembly GCA_009363875.1 of Mikania micrantha. Lineage (NCBI taxonomy): Eukaryota > Viridiplantae > Streptophyta > Magnoliopsida > Asterales > Asteraceae > Mikania > Mikania micrantha. The sequence continues at coordinate 122,564 of SZYD01001767.1, read as the reverse complement.
CGAACCCTTTCGATATGTTCGACCAAATCGGCTTTTAACGACTCGTGAATGCTTTTGTTTCACAACGCCAAAATTTGGTTATCTCTACGCGGGTCATCAATGTCAAAAGGAGATGGCGGTTCGTCTTCATCGGGAACAAACGGGCTAATCGACTTGCCCTCACATTCAAGTATCATATTGTGTATTATGATACATGCATACATAACGGATCTAATTTTTTTAGGATGCCATGCTCTAGCCGGATTTTTTATAATTTGAAATCTTTTTTTAAGAACACCAAACGTCCGTTCAATATCCTTCTTTGCACCCTCTTGTGCTACTTGAAACCTTTTCCGTTTAAAGGTTGTTGGACATGTTATTGTTTGCATAAAAACCGGCCATTCTAATCCCGTCAGCAAGATAATAACCGTGAGCGTACTCGTTATCGTTACAAAAAAACGATGATTGTGGAAACACACCGTTCTCCATATCATTGAGTAACGGCGACGAGTTTAGAACGTTTAGGTCGTTATTCGCACCAGGCATGCCAAAATATGCATGCCAAATCCATAAATCCTGGCTGTGAACAAACTGCTTCAAGAATAATCGAGGGGCATCCGTGATCGCCTCTCATAAATTGTCCTCTCCATGCAACCGGACAATTTTCCCAATCCCAGTGCATACAATCAATACTACCAAGCATACCGGGAAACCCATGATAATTTTCATGGTGTTCATACAAATTCATAACATCATTATAATTTGGTTTGCGCAAATATTTAGGACCATAGAGTCGACGGATATTCTTACAGAAATTATAAAGGCACTCTCTGGAAGTGCTGTCTGACATATGTAAATAGTCGTCCATTAAGTCTGTCGTACTCCCGTATGCCAATTGTCGAATAGCCGACGTACACTTTTGTAACGGTGTGAATCCTCTCTTGCCGCGAGCATCCCATCTCAATTGAAAATAAGTATCTGCAACCTCCAGATCGTTCACGATACGTTCAAATAGAGGTCGTTGCATCCGGAAACGCCTCTTGAACAACTTCTCATTATACAACGGTTCGGGCCCAAAATAATGACGCATCAACAGATCATGCCCCGCTTCCCTGTCTCGATTAATCTGAATTCTTCTAATTATAGGCCGAGGAATCTGAGAAGCGTTTTCTTGAGCCATGGTAGACAAAGCCGCGATAAAAAGATCAGTACCCTCGCTATCAGAAGATAAGAACACCGTAGAGGATGATGACATTTTTATAAAAAAATGTATAAAAATTAAGAGAGTTTTGAATGAAAATGAGTGTGTAAAATGATTGAAATGAGTGATTTATATAAAGATTGATTTTATTATAATTTTTTTTTTAATTTGTAACGGTTAGAAAAATAGGGGGCCCACCCATTTTCAAATCCACCAATCAAAATTCAGAATACACAACGGGGAGCGGGGGCCGTGGGATTGGTTTCGGCGGGCAACGCGTGGCAGGGGGCGGTGTTCCCGCGGCGGGGTTCGAACCCGCTAGCCCAGCGGGGCAACCGCTGTGGGCGGTCTTAAACATTTAAACTTAAACAAATATTCGCAAAAGCCAAAACATTTAGTTATAAGTAAATAAAAATAATTTAATATATTGATAATATCGATGGTCGGTGTGCCGACTAAGAATTAAGAATATATATAAAAATCAATAATGCATATAAAAACAAAATGCCGCCACGTCATCGTATTGTGTGTTTGATTAATACGCCATGCACGTGAATTCATACTCACGATGTCTGAAAAACATTAAATTTTGTGCAGCCGCAAGACCACCGGAGGCAACCAATCGACACAGAGTAGCGGCAGCGGCAGCGGCAGCGGCTCATTGGCTAATGCCTTCGGAGTTTCTTCAGTTGCGGTTTTTGCTTTCACATTGACTTCAGTTTGGAGCTTCTTATAGAATTTTACATTTTTACAAGAATGTAAGTTGTAACATATACCTAAAACTTAATTCTAAGATTTTTAATAGCACATCATATATATATTATGCAAGACGACACATAAATTTAATCTTTTAATTATATAATTATAATCTTTGTCTTTTTAAAGTTGAAAACTTGAATTAAACCTGACAATTTTGACACAAAGTAAGATAAATAAGTTGGTTTGGTTGATATTGTATTTAAGGTTTCCAGTCAAGGTTGGTAACCTATAACCTATCTGAATATAAAAGATTCAATTGCATAAGAAATTATCAATAAAACGCTTGATGATAAAATCACTAAATATTATTAAATTATGTTATTTGCTTAGTTACAAATTCATTTAACCTCAACTAAACTGAAAATTTTAAAAACGACTCATTTAGATTCAAACTGATTTTGCTTATACTTAATTTGACTCACACTCATCTTGACTTGAATCCGTTCTGATCTAATACCAACCTGACCTAACCGCTTATTTTACCATGGTTAACTTAGAATTTTTCTTTACGTCTTTGATTGTAGTTAAATATGTAAATATTATTTAGGATATGTAACATTTCGATTAACTATGTAATTTTATTTTATTAATGAGAAATTTTAAACATTTATATATTTATACACACATGTATATATAGATATTACATTATACATAAATATATAACAATACTAAAATAGTAATAAGACAAATAATAATAAAGTTTAAAGTATTTCTAAAATAAGATTTATAAAGTATTAAATAATGTATATAACAAAGAAAATTAATAATAATAGTAATAAATTCAAGTTTTAAAAATTTATAAAATAAGTTCAATAAATAACTAAATATTATCAACATTTTCTTTAAACAAATTTTAATTTTATAAAGTTTATAATATAAAAGATCTAAAAAAAAATATATATATAAGGGTTGAAATTGTCATGGAGTAAAACTGATTTTTTTTAGAAAACAATGAGGGACTAGTTATGTCAATATCTCAAACTAGCCATCTCTTTCACCCATATACCCAAATGGATACCCATGACCCAAATTCGACCCATGTTGATCCAAAGCTCAAAATTTCGGATAAACTCAACAAAAATTCAAACTTTAAACTACACCGAACAATTAGGAATCGATAACAACTATCAATTCAAAGTTTAAAATCAAAATTTGACGCAATTGTAGCCTAAATATCCGTAGACGAGCTCGGGTTCGAATCCTATATAAACGAGCATCGAAATCAAATTAAATCAACCCATAAGTTCTTCTACCTCGTGCGAATCATACTGAGTAATCGAAGAACACATAGAAACACTTCTGATTGCAGAATCAAGACCTGCAAAGTCTCGTTTTCATCCTCTCGGCCGTAATTCAAAAATCATCAAATCGAGATCGAAGGTTAGTGTATTTTATATCATTGTGTTCGGTTTTCAGTAAGGAATAATAGCCCTATGTTTAATCTTGCTATCAAATTAGAAATCGAGGTCAATTTGATAAGAAAAGGATCTAGGGTTCGTATGGATAAACTGAAACAGGGAAGCCGACGAAATACAAAATAAAACATTTAAGATCGGATGTTTAACGCGGCTAAGGCCTATAGATCAACTGGTAAACATGCATGCTTCCGGGAGTAAGGTCGCGGGTTCGAACCGGGTTCCGGCCGGTTTTGGGATGTTTTTGACATTTATTTTTATAACTTTTTAATAATTAATCATTTTCAAAATCTGATTTCACCTAAATTTTTATAAACTTAAAAACTACTAATTTAATAAAGAAAATACATATATTATTCAGTTTAATTAATTTATTTTAAATTAATTATAAACTTATTTCTTTAATTAAATATATAAAAAGTTATATTTAGTTTATGTATTATTTAATTAATTACTAATTCCTTGAAAATATATAATTAGTGTAATTATTTTAGTTAATATTATTATAAATTAATATTTTATTATGGTTATCATAGTTAATATTATTATTAATTATTATTACCATTATTAAAGAAATTAATATTACTAGCATTATTAATAGTATTATTGTTATTATGACTAGTACTATTATGATCATAGTTATTAACAAAATTATTATTATTATTATTATTATTATTGTTATTATTATTAATACAAATATTATTATTATTATTATTATTATTATTATTATTATTATTATTAGTATTACAATTATTATTGGTATTATTAATACAAATAGCATTTATCATTATTATTGTTATTATTATTAATACAAATATTATTATTTTTACTATTACAATTATTATTGATATTATTAATACTAATAGCATTATTATTATTATTATTATTATTATTATTATCATTATTATTATTATTAGTATTATCAACTTTACAAATACTATCATTAGTAATATAATTATTATTATTATTATCAATGATATTGATAATATTAATATAATAGAATTACTATTACTTTTGAACATATACAAATATTATAAACTTTAAACAATAACACGACTTGTAAACAATTTTTATTAAATTTTATTTAACGATTTAGTTATAAATATATGGAACACAAATACATTATGGAATTTCATGCAAAGTCATAATTACATTAGTTGCGTGCGATTGAATTATAGGTTAAGCTAAATCGAGTTGGATATTATTTGGACTACATATTTGTCATTTAATTGCAACGATTAGCTCATCAATCAAGGTGAGTCTTCATATCCCCTTTTTATGCTTTTATTTTTGGGGTGAAACATGTTTACAATTATTACACTATACTTTAAACTATTAATCATGTGAACTTGGTTTAATGGTCTTGATGTAGTGAACTTTAGTCATGAATTTGCATTGATCACAAACTTAAACTTTCTGGTAAACAATGATAGATCTATTGGCCCGGCCAGACCCACCGATGTTTGATTTACCCTTCGGGGGAAGCCCGCGGTGATTGTTTGCTACTTCAGCATTGTTTAGGAATGCTAAACTTGGTCAAACATTACTTGATGACATTAATTGGTCTGCTTTGACATGCTTTGTTCATTAACCTAGTTCATTATGCTTTGTGTTCACATGTGACAACTATGTATCTATATTATATCAACTATTCTTGGTGTGTGTGCTTTTAAACCTATGAAGCTCACCAACTTTTTAGTTGACCTTTTATTTTAAACATGTTTCAGGTGGAACTGCAAACTAAACTTGACTGATTATCATATTAGAGCTTGGATCTAGTTACTTAGTTAGATTTGTTGATTTGTAACTTTTGTAATGATGTTGGATGTAAGTATTTTACAAATTAGAACCTTGTGCTATTGAACAATCTACACTTCGTGTACGCCCCGATGATTCCGCCGTTGGTCGGGGTGTTACAGATTGGTATCAGAGCCTTGGTTATAGAGAATTAGGTCGAACATAGTTAAAGACCTAGACTATAACTTAAGATTCCCTTCCATACTTAGTAATAGTACCATTAGAAATTTAAAGAAATTTCTAACTTTTCCTTACTTTCTTAGCCATGCCTTCATACTCTGCCGACATATCTGCATGCATTTCTCGTAAGGATTTCGAGTACTTAACAATAGTTCCATCTTCCTTTGAAGAACCAACATCTACGGGGTACAGACCTTTGTCTACATGGGAGTATAAGATAGAGTTAGAGAAAGAAGAATTAAAATCAGATGCAGAAAGCCCATACCATCCTCCTGAAGCCTCATTACCTTCCATCAATCCTCCAGAAGTTCAACCAAAAGCCTCTACAAATCTTAAAGTTTCTAAACCAAAAGCTCCAAGGCGTCCTACAAGCCCCACCAGTAGCTGTGGAAGCCGGATTGGACCAGAACCTACTACTGTTGAGCCACCACCAAAGATACGTCGCTTAAGTCAAGGCGCACGACTACCTCCACCACGTGAAGGACGTGTTTTTGCTAGGAAGCTTGCTCACACGATTGGATCGTGTTCTTGGGGAACTCACGAAGAATCTGAGGATTAGCAGACGTTATTGTTCCTTTCTTTTCTTTTCTTTTCTTTCATTTTTTATGGACTAGATATCAAGTATGCATACCAAATATGTATGCTTATGTCTACACTTTTGATTAAATGTTCGTTTCCAAAATTTGAATAACAATAATAAAGATATTATTTATTTCAATTCATAACAACTATATATGTTATAAAATGCGTCATCTCTTTGACATATGATCGAGTGAACTTGCAACCTTTATCGCAACAACACTTAGCTAAACTAGAGTTAAATCTCTTGATTTTTCTCTTTACATTTTACAAAAGGATCGCTACTACAAAGACTACTCTTACACTGTTACGTCTAATTAAATCTTTGAACCTCGTCAATAGTCTTTAGATTCACACTAATGAATAGAAACTCATACAATCTGGAAGGGGGAATACCTGTACTTTGAGGAGTTCTGTCTAGGAAAGCATTTCGTATAAATCCAAATCTACCGATGGACCTGTTATGCTTTCCTGGGAACCCTTAGAGTGAGTATGAACCTATAGGCTAAAGTATGCCTTTCTGAAAGTTGATTCGGACATAAACACTTTGATATGTCAAAAAAAAAAAAAATGTTCCTTAGAGAATGCAATCTGTGGATTGGTTTGTGCTTGAACCCTCATTTGAACTATAAATTTCTTATTTTGAACTCTTTGAGTTAATTATGATTCTCTTTCATTTTGAAACTCTTGTAGAATCATGCCTCCTCGTCGTAATGATGCTAACAACGCCAACAATGCCAACAATACGAACGCTAACAACAATGGAAATAACACCACAAACCCCAACTTACAAGAATTGGCTGCTGTTATTACTCAGCAAATGGCAGTAGTCCTACCTGGACTTGTGAACCAGCTCACTCAAGCCAATGGGGTTCAAAACAACAGAAATGGTGAGGGTACAAACCAAACTTGCACCTTCAAGCATTTCAATTCTTGTCACCCTGTTAAGTTCCTTGGATCTGAAGGGGCCACTGGACTGCTTCAGTGGTTCGAAAGCATGGAGAGTACCTTCCTCCATTCAGACTGCCCTGAGAACCTTAAGGTTCGTTATGCCACTAGTGTCTTTCAGAAAAGGGCACTCACTTGGTGGAATACTGAGAAACGAACTAGGGGTGCAGAAACCGCAATGGCCTTAACTTGGGATGAGGTCAAACGATTGATGACAGAAGAATTTTGCCCTCGCAACGAAATGATGAAACTGGAGTCAGAATTCTGGAATCTCAAACAGGATAGTGGGGAAAATCTGGCTTACACGAATCGTCATCACGAACTTAGTTTGTTGGTGCCACACATGGTCACCCCACTTTCTCGTGCTATTGAGAAGTATATTAGTGGCCTACCCATGCAAATCCAAGATACCTGTTATGGGAGCAAACCGACTACACTGGAAGATGCCATTCGTTTGGCTGCTACTTTAACTGACAACCATGTAAGAGCTGGTACTTTAACAAGAAAGGGAGTTAAAAAGGTGGAAGCCAAGTCCATCAATGATGAATCTTCTAAGGAGGTCAAAGTTGAATCTTCCAATGATTCAAAGTTCAATAATCGCAAACGAAAGGCTAATAACTTTGCTTTGACAACTTCTGCTACCCCTGCTGTACCTGTGAATCAACAACCTCCAGCCAAACAAACCAACAAACCGTATGTAGGGGAGCATCCACTTTGCACTACTTGTGGATACCACCATGCAACAAACCGACCTTGCCGAGTTTGCACGAACTGCAAAAGGTATGGTCATTTGGCAAATTATTGTAGGAATGGACAGATGGTGCAACAAGGTCAAAATGCTCCGCAATTGAACCAAACACCAGCTGCACCTACTCCTGCCTTAATTCATGGAAGAGCTTGCTACGAGTGTGGTGATCCTAATCACTTTAGAAACAAATGCCCAAAGCTTGTGGGCAACGGTCAAAGGGGTACAAGGGCACAGACTTTTCAACTTAATGTTCAAGACCCTCAAGTTAACCAAGACATGGAGAACGATACATTGTTGATTAAGGATTGATAGGCTCTAGTGCTATTATGATTCTAAGACTTAAGTTTTATATTTCTTTGCAGTTTGAGGTTTTAATTGATTGAACAAAGTTAGAATTTAATTATCATTTAATGTTTAAGTTTTGATGAGAATTCTGTCAACATTTATTATAATATACTTGTTTGCATTATGTGATCTTGTATCCAACCAGTTATGCCAAAAATCAGCAAGTAGGGCAAACATGCAAGGCAAAATTTTCGTTACGGGTGCACACGGAACGAGAATTTGCAGTACATGTAAATCCTACAAATGCGAGATATATGGCACAACTGTTGAAAACTCCGGGACGATTAACTTAAGCTCAATTGGTTGAAAAACTAATAACCATACTTATAGTGCCAGCAATAGGTAAACTTGTTTTAGACTCCTAATGTGTGAAACATTTTGTGTTGTGTAGTGTTGGTAGGTGATTGGAATGCTTTCAGAGTATTGTTGGTGTGGTGGGTTGGCTGCGGTATATCCTATATATAAACACCAATAATATTTTGGGAGTAGCACCGAAAGCTTGACCAATGTTTGGTTTCATAAAGTTGAGTGTGTCAATAGAATAATCATAGACAAAGCTTGTAGTTGACTCAATAAACTTTAAGTGTGAATCCTATAAAAGCTTTAGTCACTATTCGCATAGCGAAACAACTAGAAACGCAGATACGTAACCTAAGCAACAATAGTAATACGTGACTAAGAGTTTTTGATCTAATCACAAGTTGATGTTATATGTGGTATAAGATTTCATTATCCTTTCAATTGATCACAAATAACAAAACAATCACACTAAGAATCACAACTTAATCCTCGATTACAATCACCCAATTTCATAAATTCATTATTACAAACCTTAAATAATTAAAAATAACATCTCTACAGGTAAGAATTATCAAATATTGACAATGTGGTGGGTTGGTGGCTGAGTTTGCCTTACATATACCTTATACATAAACATTGTTAATAAATGATAGACTACCTTAGGCAGAATTCTGCAGAAATTAATAATAAAATTAACTAAAGTAAGAGAAAGTAGATTTAGGGTTACTAGATCTAACGAATAAAAATCATAATAAACAACAACGATAACGAAATTTTCAACATTATTTCAATACACTTACATTCTAAACGTCATCTATAGTTCCTCCTTAATTTCGGGGACGGAATTTCTAAAAGGAGGGGAGACTGTAACATTTCGATTAACTATGTAATTTTATTTTATTAATGAGAAATTTTAAACATTTATATATTTATACACACATATATATATAGATATTACATTATACATAAATATATAACAATACTAAAATAGTAATAAGACAAATAATAATAAAGTTTAAAGTATTTCTAAAATAAGATTTATAAAGTATTAAATAATGTATATAACAAAGAAAATTAATAATAATAGTAATAAATTCAAGTTTTAAAAATTTATAAAATAAGTTCAATAAATAACTAAATATTATCAACATTTTCTTTAAACAAATTTTAATTTTATAAAGTTTATAATATAAAAGATCTAAAAAAAAATATATATATATAGGGGTTGAAATTGTCATGGAGTAAAACTGATTTTTTTTAGAAAACAATGAGGGACTAGTTATGTCAATATCTCAAACTAGCCATCTCTTTCACCCATATACCCAAATGGATACCCATGACCCAAATTCGACCCATGTTGATCCAAAGCTCAAAATTTCGGATAAACTCAACAAAAATTCAAACTTTAAACTACACCGAACAATTAGGAATCGATAACAACTATCAATTCAAAGTTTAAAATCAAAATTTGACGCAATTGTAGCCTAAATATCCGTAGACGAGCTCGGGTTCGAATCCTATATAAACGAGCATCGAAATCAAATTAAATCAACCCATAAGTTCTTCTACCTCGTGCGAATCATTCTGAGTAATCGAAGAACACATAGAAACACTTCTGATTGCAGAATCAAGACCTGCAAAGTCTCGTTTTCATCCTCTCGGCCGTAATTCAAAAATCATCAAATCGAGATCGAAGGTTAGTGTATTTTATATCATTGTGTTCGGTTTTCAGTAAGGAATAATAGCCCTATGTTTAATCTTGCTATCAAATTAGAAATCGAGGTCAATTTGATAAGAAAAGGATCTAGGGTTCGTATGGATAAACTGAAACAGGGAAGCCGACGAAATACAAAATAAAACATTTAAGATCGGATGTTTAACGCGGCTAAGGCCTATAGATCAACTGGTAAACATGCATGCTTCCGGGAGTAAGGTCGCGGGTTCGAACCGGGTTCCGGCCGGTTTTGGGATGTTTTTGACATTTATTTTTATAACTTTTTAATAATTAATCATTTTCAAAATCTGATTTCACCTAAATTTTTATAAACTTAAAAACTACTAATTTAATAAAGAAAATACATATATTATTCAGTTTAATTAATTTATTTTAAATTAATTATAAACTTATTTCTTTAATTAAATATATAAAAAGTTATATTTAGTTTATGTATTATTTAATTAATTACTAATTCCTTGAAAATATATAATTAGTGTAATTATTTTAGTTAATATTATTATAAATTAATATTTTATTATGGTTATCATAGTTAATATTATTATTAATTATTATTACCATTATTAAAGAAATTAATATTACTAGCATTATTAATAGTATTATTGTTATTATGACTAGTACTATTATGATCATAGTTATTAACAAAATTATTATTATTATTATTATTATTATTATTATTATTATTATTATTATTGTTATTATTATTAATACAAATATTATTATTATTATTATTATTGTTATTATTATTAATACAAATATTATTATTATTATTATTATTATTATTATTATTATTATTATTATTATTATTATTATTATTATTATTATTATTAGTATTACAATTATTATTGGTATTATTAATACAAATAGCATTTATCATTATTATTGTTATTATTATTAATACAAATATTATTATTTTTACTATTACAATTATTATTGATATTATTAATACTAATAGCATTATTATTATTATTATTATTATTATTATTATTATTATTATTATTATTATTATCATTATTATTATTATTAGTATTATCAACTTTACAAATACTATCATTAGTAATATAATTATTATTATTATTATCAATGATATTGATAATATTAATATAATAGAATTACTATTACTTTTGAACATATACAAATATTATAAACTTTAAACAATAACACGACTTGTAAACAATTTTTATTAAATTTTATTTAACGATTTAGTTATAAACATATGGAACACAAATACATTATGGAATTTCATGCAAAGTCATAATTACATTAGTTGCGTGCGATTGAATTATAGGTTAAGCTAAATCGAGTTGGATATTATTTGGACTACATATTTGTCATTTAATTGCAACGATTAGCTCATCAATCAAGGTGAGTCTTCATATCCCCTTTTTATGCTTTTATTTTTGGGGTGAAACATGTTTACAATTATTACACTATACTTTAAACTATTAATCATGTGAACTTGGTTTAATGGTCTTGATGTAGTGAACTTTAGTCATGAATTTGCATTGATCACAAACTTAAACTTTCTGGTAAACAATGATAGATCTATTGGCCCGGCCAGACCCACCGATGTTTGATTTACCCTTCGGGGGAAGCCCGCGGTGATTGTTTGCTACTTCAGCATTGTTTAGGAATGCTAAACTTGGTCAAACATTACTTGATGACATTAATTGGTCTGCTTTGACATGCTTTGTTCATTAACCTAGTTCATTATGCTTTGTGTTCACATGTGACAACTATGTATCTATATTATATCAACTATTCTTGGTGTGTGTGCTTTTAAACCTATGAAGCTCACCAACTTTTTAGTTGACCTTTTATTTTAAACATGTTTCAGGTGGAACTGCAAACTAAACTTGACTGATTATCATATTAGAGCTTGGATCTAGTTACTTAGTTAGATTTGTTGATTTGTAACTTTTGTAATGATGTTGGATGTAAGTATTTTACAAATTAGAACCTTGTGCTATTGAACAATCTACACTTCGTGTACGCCCCGATGATTCCGCCGTTGGTCGGGGTGTTACAGGATAGATGAGAGAGTTCTATAATTTAAAATTTGTACGACGGTTTCTGGAATAAATTTATTTTTCTATATGAATGGTCCATATGCTACGGAACTAATCATATTTAATTTGGATTTATTTACAAAAATGTCATTGTTAATAACTTAATTGTTAATAACTTAATATCGACCACTATCGATCTAATATATTAATGGTTTAATCTGATTTTTTTTTGTTTTCAAGTAATTAATAGTTTATTATGAAATATTATATATATTGAAATTGCATCTTATGAAGCTTGATTTTATAAAAGAAAACCATTAAACTTTATCTGAATCCTTAATTTAAAATCTTGAAAATATATGTTGTGCACATTAAATCATACTAAAATTGATTTCTTTATTTAAAACCTAATTTTTTATTCAACTTTAATACGAAATATATATTTATATTCAAGATTTTAAATGAAAAACTTAAATAAAATCAAGAGTTTTGTATTCAGGATCGAACTTTCATGTAAATAAAGTAAACATGTAAATAAAGTAAATAGTGCAGAGAGGGATCATGTGCATCATATATTTCTTCTGGATAAAGAAAGATAAAAACGTGAAGAAAGAAGAGCATGAAGTGCAGTTTTAACGTTTAACTATAAAGTCAATTTTGTTTATTCAATTGAACTCCAACTGAACTCATTCTGACGATGTTGGAATCATATCATTGAACTCTACAATATTAGATTTTATGTTTGAGTTTCAACGTTTAACTATAAAGTTTAGGTTTTAGGACTTGGTTTTTAACTTTTAGGTTTATGTTTAGTCTTTAAGGTTTGCTTTTAAAGTTTAGATTTTAGTATTATGCTTTATGGTTTGGGGGGTTTGACATTTGGGTTTAGGGTTCAACAACCCAGTTCTATGACGCGAAAATGAGTTAGCTCGGAATTTGTTTCGATCAGTTTCCAAGTTTTTAAAAATAATTTTTAACTTTTTTAGACAAAATAAACTTTTTAATGAACATACAAGCTAAGCTAACTTATAAGTCTGTTTTAAAAAATTGGTATTCAAACCTATTATATATACATATCTTAACAGTAATACATAACACATAAGATGATGGTTATATAGAATTGAATATTTTTTTTGGTCATCGCGTATGTATGATGGTTGTAGAAGTCGCTAGGCGCTAGTCGGGCGGCGAGGTACCACCTAGGGATTAATCGGGATTAATCGGCGCTAGGCGGATTGGAATTTTTATATGTAATTTTACAAATATATATTATATACACACATCAATATCAATAATTTAATATAATACTTCAAATAATTTTAAAAAATATACTTAAATATAATAAAAAAAAGTACTTTAAAGTGCAAACTTAAACACTGAGTTCAAAGTTTAGAGATAAATTTCGATGTTAACTGCCTGGATTCGATGTTTCAGAGACATATTAAAGATTTTTGGTTGAGAAATGTCTAAATAATCATGAAAGTGGTCCCTTTTTACCATAAAAAAGTCAAAAAAAGTCAAAAAAGTGAAAAAAAATAAAAATCTGATTGGGCCGCCTAGGCCAAAAATTAGACAGTAGAAGGGCGCCTAGCGCCTAGACGCCGCCTAGGCCGATTTTTACAACATTGACCGCATACATATTTTGGGCTTCATGCAGTTTTTGTGATCTTTATTTGAACTTGGTTGCCAATGTGGGACTAGCCCATTTAGTAGAGGCTTGCCTCTTAGAATGAGAGGTCATGGGTTCAATCCCATGCAAAGGTGTAATTATGGTGTAATTTAGGTGGAGAGTAAGTTTAGCCGTTCAAAAAAAAAAGTTGAACTTGTTTCTTTTGTTGTGTTACCGAACTCAACCAACACAAATTATGTGTACTTGAAAATCATGGATAAGATTTTTCCATAAAGTTTGCAGTTTTTGTTGTTACATTCTTTATCCCTTTTTACCCCTTTTTTTTAAGCATTTATTCTACGTTTTTCTTCCATATATATAAAGTGTTTCTCTTTATGAACCAAGGCTATTTGGTTTTGTGTGTAAATACCTAAAAAGTAAAACCAAACTCGATGTATTTATATATCATTGTTCATTCAAGAGTTTTTATATTAACTTAGTATATTATATTAAATATATCTTAGCTTAGTATATCTTAACTTAGTTATCTGGTTTTCAAGTTTTTATATTTCTATATCTGCTTTGTATTCTCTGTTTTAATTATAGTTTTAGTTGATGCTTTTATGTGTTTCCCGTGTGTTACATTGTACGTTTGTATGTTTATGCTTGTATGTGCAAAAACAAAAGTAAGTGTATGTGCAAGTGTGTGTGTATAATAAATAAAAAAAATGTGGCATATACCAGCACAGAGTATCTATAGAAGTAACCTTTAAAATAGAGGTAAGTTTTATATTCGAAATGATCAATGAGACTTTACTAAATATTTTTGTTTGCTTGTTCGTTTGTTCAAGAGTTTTGGTTTTGTATCAAGATCAAACAGTGTGGGCAAGCATCTTCTCTGAATCTATCATTGATGTCGACGGAGCTTAGCTAATAAACTAACTAAAAACCGACTCTAAAACTAGACACAAAGTAATAAATCTAGACTCTCTAAAACCTAAGCTACCGACAGGCAAGTGTACCTATCGTATGTAGCAAGACAAAAGTAAGTCCGGATATCGAACCCACAGACTTCTACAGACTGTACTAACTAGACTCTAGGACTTATCTATACAAATAACTTAAATTAAATTAAATGTTTGAAAGGGGGGTTTTTACTAACAACTAAAATACTTGAAAAACACTTAGAAATAAAAACAAACGAGCAAACAAAGACTAAATTAAAGGAGGAAAGGCACTACCTAGGTTTGAATCATATACATGCTTGACAAGGTTATATCGGGGATTGGAACTAATGTGATACCGGGATCTTAAAATACTAAACTCACAGGAAAATTAGAGCACCCTCGACCCTTCTCAAGGATAGTCAACCAAAGATCATAAAAGCCGTTAAACAACCGGACACATGGATTTCCCTCACAGGTTATCCAACTATTTATGAAATATCCGCTAGATTACCTACCTCACAGTACAATAATCTCAAAACACCAAAGAAATAACTGTCACACATTCTACCTCACGGCGTGAAAGTCATAGTTCACTTAAATGCTAGGGATAACTTGGATTTTCCTATTGGACTCGATAAACATGATTTGATAGACATACTAGAAAGATCTTCTCACAAAGGCTCTAACTAGAAATCCAACATCCAAGACTTATCGACAACTTCTCACCTCACGGCTGTTGAAGCAAGTTGCACATCTTAATCATTTAAATCATAATAAAACATTCCTATGGATCACTCGGCCAAAGCAACTCATCCACTAATCAAAAACACACAGTAATTGATTCTAGCATGCACCTATTATGTGACAGACAATCACCAAGACACATGAGGAAAATAATATCAATCATTTAACAATCCAAGATACACATACACATCCAATATTCAAAACCAAATCTTTAAATCATAAATCCATCACATCATAATGTTCTAAAACCGAATCAAACCAAAATCAAACATGTATAATCATCCAACCTAGATAGTTCTAAATATTTAGCCAAGAAACATTGTATGAACAAAAATCATAATAAGTTTAAAGTAAGAAAACATGAGAAACAAGAGAAACAAAGTAAACCGATCACGTTACACCCTTCGGATCACTCGTCTAGGGCTTCCGATGATCAAGATCGACTCCAATCTTGTTCTCTAGCCTCTTGTCGCCTCCTAGGTCGTCTCTGGTCGTCCAAAATCCAATCCCCCCGCCTCCAGCCGTTTTCCAAAACATAAACTCGAAAAACTGAATTTTTAACCCTGTCGCGTAGCGCGACATGTGTCTCCAATCCCGTCGCGTAGCGCGACGGGTTTCGCTACCCGAAAAAATAGTCGGGTCAACCGGCATTATTAAGTGAGGGGCATTTCAGTCATTTCCACCTGTCGCGTAGCGCGACAGGGTTTCCTTTGGTCGTCGCGTAGCACGACAAGGTAAATTTCCAGCTTTTGACTTCTTTTGTCTTCAGGTTTGTTCTTTTCCAACCGGGAGCTCAATTGTTTTATCTTTTGCACCAAAATGACATGTTTATTACCTGCGAGCATCAAATTACAGAAATGTGAAGCACCAGCTTAAATCGACTCTTAAACTGAATAAAACTGTACAGAAACGAAATAAAAACAAATAGAAAAATAGATGTGTTTTACAACACATCAATCATGGAATTTGAACATCATTCCTAAAGTTCATTATAGTTTATTCGATTATAGGGATCGTTGTTTAAACATCTAAATATCTAATGATCAAACCACATTTCGATTTCATCAAGTTCAAGGGTTGCCGTACAATCTTATTTGTTCAATCTCCCAAAAATTTACTTTTTGAAATTGATGTGTGATGAAAAGAATTGTAATAAATGGGGTCTTCAGGGGTCAATATTCTATGGTCTAGAGGTGTTTATGCATATTCCTATTAGTATAGTATATTTCTTAATTGTTATTCAACTAGGATTTACCCACAAGTTGCGTTGATAGCCTCGTATTAGCTATGAGTTAGAGGTCAGCACTCCACCACAAAACGTTAAAGCATAAAGAACTCTCACAATACTACGTAATTAAGATTATGCCAAAGAAAATTAAGTCATGCCGCTCTATGATGAAGTCACTTGGTTACAGCAGCAGTGACAACATCAAGAATATCAAAACACAAACCAAAAAATGATTGGGAAGACTATCAATCCTTTATAAAACACTAAATCAAACACTGTTGTAAAACAACCGTCACTTCCAAATAAGTCAGAAAAAAATATAATTATTGTGAATGATTAGAAATTTATTATTTCTTCAAACATGTTGTACCCCGATAGGGACTTGTCACATGATTATACATCTCAAGCCTTGTCTTGTCAAACCTATTTGGATCTTATGAAACCAGACCAAGTTTTGTTACTTGAACAAGATTTTGATGCATATAATTGAAAAGGTATTATTGATCAGAACCACCAACATTTCAAGTGTATGCCAAACATTAGACATTTAGGCATCATGCATGTGATTATTGTCTGGCTTTACGTATATGGTTGTTTTCTAACTCACGTGGAGGAGCACAAAATGAATCATATACAACCTTAGACATGTCACTCCATATGGGATAGTACTTTAAAGTGCCACGTCAAACATGAAATTTAAATATGAAATTATGGTATTTGTTGTTTTACTTAAATCTTAAAACTTTGTATAGTGATGTTTATCAAAAGTTTAATTACATGTTCAAATCTAACCACCATACCACTTCTTTAAAATCTTGTATGACGGATGTCACTTTGGATGTGAAATGTGATTTACAATGTCATGAACGTGAAAAACGCGATCAGATGACGCGTCATAATGAGAGTTTAGCTTTGGATTATGTTTATCGAATGAAATTTTATGTGCGGATTGTATATGTTGTTATAACAGGATGCTAAAGATGGATTAACTTTTTTTTTTTTAATTAAACATGTGGGTGTAAACAAGTAGAGTAAGAGGCCCAACTAAGCTCAAGAACCGGTTAAAACTTGATCTTTGCTAGATTACTATTTAATTGTACAATAATAATAATTAAATTCATTATAATAATTACAATGATGATTAAGGATGAACTCGCTTACTTAAATGTAATTAAATTCAAACACACTACATTGAAAGATAATTGTCTATATGTAATCGGATGAAAACATACACGAATAGTAAAATGTTGATCATCGGTTGTGTCATCTTTTATCATTTCTACACTTTCATTTTTTATCCAAAAATGTAAACATCAAGCAAGCGAAAACTAAACTAGCTCCACAATGGTTGTATGTTTACATATTCTAGACATGTTATAAATGAAATCTATTATTATGGTAATAACAAATTAATTTTGAATTTTGAGACAAACATAGAGAAAAGAGAAGTTAAAATATCGTAGGAATGCAATAATATCGATCACTAAATTACCCATAAATCTTTATTAGTAAATCCTTTAATTTTTTAGCGGCTTGAAACGACGACACCTCAGCCTAGATTCGATCATAAGACCTCCCAAAAATTAAAGAGAGTAACCATTAGACTACAAGCTGTTGGACAATTTATCTTGTAATTACTTATTATTTACAATCAAACTATCATAATCTTAATCGTCTATTAAACAAATAAATGGCAAAACAATGATTTTCTTAAATTTTTTTTGAGTAAACTTCTTTTTTGCTCCCTGTGGTTTGACAAAAGTAACCATTTTCATCCAAATTTTGAAATTTTGCAATTTTCCTCCATTAGTTTCAGAAAATTAACTATTTTCATCCAAAGTCCATTTAAACTTTGGATGAAAATGGTTACTTTTGTCAAACCACAGGGACTAAAATGGTTAATTTTCTGAAACTAATGGAGGAAAATTGCAAATTTTTAAAATTTGGATGAAAATGGTTACTTTTGTCAAACCACAGAGAGCAAAAGAGAAGTTTACTCTTTTTTTTTTTTAGAAAAGTAGAATTTACTGTTATATAAACACACACAGGCTTACTTGTTCAACAAGCCCAATCAAAATTTCAAATTTAGTGTTAGAAGTTGTGCTCAAACTTGTTCATTAAATAAGCAACAATTTAAACAGACTCGGCTAGGCCTAGTTTGAACTTTAAAAAAGAGTACATCACGTCTAGCTTGCTGGCTTACGCTAACATTAAAATCCTCATTAATGAAGGTAGATCGGCCACACGCAAAGATAGGTCCCTCAATCCATTGGTTTTTTTTTTTTGAACGGCGAAGGTTTCAATCGTGTGAACTCACTGTTTCCAGGCCATGTCACCAAGGTCTAGTTACCTGGACCTCCCATGAGCCACCACAACTTCCCCAGGAGGAAACCCCACTGGGAAAACCCCCTGACCCCCCACAGACCCCTATTTCGCTGCGGGTGGGATTTAAACCCAAAACCTCCCATTTGAAAGAATCTTGGGGTACCATTGAGGCAATGCCTCTTTGGTCCCTCAATCCATTGGTATACGTTTTAAACAAGTGCGAGTAGAAAAGAACCAGAATGTTTGGTACAGTGGCGAAGCTTGGACATAATCCTAAGGAGGGCGAAATAAATTTTTTTTTCGAAATAAAGGTTTTTAAAAAATTTTACACTACGTATCAGGAAATTTACACTATTACACGAAAAAACAGGGGAGTGGTCGCCCCCCAGTCTGAACTAAGAACCGCCCCTGGTTTGGTAGCCAATCCGATCACCTAACAGGCTATAACACTGTTCAAACGCGTTTTCCTTGCTAAAGACGAGATGGATGTATTTATCACACACTCGTATCAAATGTTAAATAACGATAATAACTAGTGATTCGAGCATTGAAACGTGTAGTAATCCAAATTTAAGTTGTCGAATGAGAACTTAGCACAGTCGACACACCTTGTTTTTGAATAAAATTTAACTTGAAGTGTAGATCAACTAAAGGTGTACATAAAATAATTTAACTTGAAGTGTAGCTCAACTAAAGGTATACATAAAATAAGCAAGAACCATATTACATTTGACTTGACTTCCTTCCGAAAAAAATTAACATTGAATGAATCAACTTGAATTTATGTCGTCACAACAAACTAAAAGTATACACAAAATAAACACGAAAACATATTATATTTAACCCAACTAATTACTGAAATATACATCAAAACGTAAAACTAAGTACTTGAGATGTTAGTTTTTTAAGTTAAAAAACAAAAGAGGTAAACACAAAACTTTAGAACTCAAGATATCAAAATTATATTTTAGAAAGTGAAAATCCCAAATCCTGATAGCAGAGGAGAAGCAATTAAGAATCGAAATAGATAAAATCTAAAAGATAGAAACTCGAAAGGGTTAAAGTTATATTTTATAAAGTTTTTAAAAAAGTTGAGGATGAAATGCACACTTTGAAAGTTGAGGGGAGCAATTGATAGTTTTCACGGATATTTACTTTTGAAAATTGGCATATAATAGATAAATATTTTCTTTTGAAAATTGATATAATTAGCACGGGTTGGATACTTGGATCCACGAATACAATGTTTTCTCTAAAATCTTAAAACACCTATTTTTTAATGGTATTTTTTAAATAATAAATACAGAACAAAAAAGAAGAAAATGAAGTACAAAAAATCACAAATGACAAAACCAATAATAAAAAGATGTTTATAAATTTTCAAGCAAAAACTTTTTCTTATTTAATCCTGAATAAATTGAAATTAAGGAGTATATAAATTTTCTGCACACAAACATATAACTTGGGGGGTGGATTTCAAGTGCTATAAAAAAATAAAAAAATCAAACAAACCCAAATCTAATCCCTATTAGATTCGAAGGTATAGAGGCTACTTCGATGAGACCTCAGCTCCAAAAATCTAAAAGACTAAAACCTGCAAAGTTTAATGTGTAATTTTTACCAATAAAGGGTAGCAATGATCCTTCTCATAGTTAGGCCACGTGGCATCGTTATTTACAAAGCTTTCATGACGACTCCAAATTTCTGGATCATAAATCTCATCTACAGTGAACTGCAAGCCACTTTTTTCAACCTCCGTTAGGAAATCAGCCAATGAGTTTCCTCTTTTAGGCCCCAAAAATATGGCTTCTGAAGGCCCTTCTTTCTTCAGCAAGCATTTAACACTCTGAACAAGGCCTCTGTGGAATTCTTTGAAGAAAGTGCTGCAAGATTACAAACTAATTTGCTATAACATATAGGAAAGAACGAGAGGGTAAAATGGTAATTCTCAGTACCATGTTGAGCGGGTTACATGACACGATTAGAACAAGTAGGAAAAGAGTCAAATTTGTAAAGCTTACCAGTCACTTGCAACAATGATATCAAAGCTGTTAGTAACATCCAAGAGCTCTTCCTGATTCCAATGCAGCATCATAGATTTCACTTTTGTAGTGCCAAAAACACTTGAATTGGCATTTATGTTACGCTGAATATCTAAATGTTAAGCATCTTCAATCTGAAGCAGATTCAAAGGTCTTAAGGGCATTTTATAAATAGAATAGCTTTGTATAAAAAGGCGAGTTGAAGCTCTGATAAGGATGGAATGAAAAGGATACAATCAACTACTTGAGGATTTCCATCTGATATCACAACTTCTAATGCCTCTGTCACAGCTGCAATAAGCAAACCTGCTAAGCCATATCCTGACCCAAGTTCAATGACCTTTTTAGACCTGAAGCAGGAAGCAAATGACAAGACTAGGATAAGCTTAGATAACTTGTTACTTGAGTTAGCAATGATCACAGGTAAAGCAATAACCTGAAAATGTCTAGCTGGGATAAACAATAATAAGCAAGAACTTCCTCTGATGGCCAAGAACCTATTCAATGTGAAAGTGCATATACATCAAGGAAATTGGATAGAAAAGAAAAAATATATATACAAGCTAAAGAAATAACCGAAAATAAGATATAACTAAATCCAAATGTCTGTATCATTATGTGCTGATGTTTATATAAAATTTATGATTCAAAAATTACATAGTTTCATAAGACCCAAATTCTTTTATCACTTTTACATATTTATACTTAACTTTTGTTAATTTTGGGACTTTGGGTTCTGGTTTACATGTATCTTTTCTTCATTGT
Source organism: Mikania micrantha (assembly GCA_009363875.1). NCBI lineage: Eukaryota > Viridiplantae > Streptophyta > Magnoliopsida > Asterales > Asteraceae > Mikania > Mikania micrantha. The sequence continues at coordinate 100,909 of SZYD01001767.1, read as the reverse complement.
TATTGTTTAAGGTTTGTATACCCTAGTATTTATAGTGCATCCGTGTGATAGAATCTGATCTTATGAGTGCAAAGAGAACTTACAAACAAGGCCCGTGTTGTCAATATCATATGTGTTACAGATCCTAAAATCATCAAGGTTTGCAGAATTGTCCACTCTCTGACTGCATTTAACTACATCAGTTAGCATTGATCAAAGATAAGGCAAATTTCCTTATTTTCTTTAATAAACTTAGTTAGACACTTAGACCTAATAAGAAATTCATTCATTGGCATCAATCTGGAAAAGATAATGAGTTCTGTTGCCACAAGAAGCCAACAGAAGACAGACGAACAACTGAAAACAATAGCGGCTACCATGTAAAGATTCAATCCAAACCCTAATGCCAGGTGCCAGCACTATTAAAATGTACATTTTCACAAGTCCTTGCGAGTTGCAACTTGTAATAACACCTACAACAATGTTTAACTTTCATGGACTACAACGGTTCGGTTTCATCTTAGTCAAGCTATGCCAGTAAAGGTACAAGGAAACCTAAGATTATAATGCCTAATGCAACTAATATAAATTTCAAAACTTAGTGTACGTATAATACATCAAGAATTTAGAAAATACTAACTTAGCAGTTACATTAGCAAAAACAAGAACTGGAAACACGAGTTGATGAAATCTTACAATAGGAAAAGCTTGGTAACACTTTGATTTGGCAAAGTATAGCAAACACAAGCTTCTTTGGCCTTTTGCAATGAAGAATACGTCAATCCTTCAAGCTTAAGCTGACCGTCATCCACTAAATGAAAGGGTATCAAACCGAACCCTTGATTTGCCTTTCTAGAAATACTCTTGACACTCGTTTTAGAATGTTCATCTGCAAAACATTTTATAACATCCGAAGATGATCAATTTTCTTGTTCTTCTTGTTTGCAAGCTTACAAATATCAAATTTACATATAAAAACTCAAATTTCAATGTTTCATGAACGTAAGAAATCATCAGTACTTTGAGATCAAATCCAAAATTAAGCATGAATACATAAAAGAATCCGATTTAACTCAATCGAAAAAGGATTCTATCGTCAGAAATAGATAACTTTATAAGTCGCTAGATCAAATCCAAATATGGAATCAACTAACATCTAATAAAAAAGTGAAGTAGATCCAGTGAGAGAGTGAAGGATTACCAGAATTGGTGGAAGATCGAGAAGAAATTAGGGCTCGACGAAGAATTCCCCATCTTAAAGAAGATGCCTTCTTACAGTTCTCCATGTGCTCTGTTTTTGATCTTTCTGTTTTCAGTTACCCCATCATATCTTATATTCTTTTTCTCATTTTCAATATTTACTACCAAACTCTACAGTTAACTTTTAAAACTCAATTTGAAAAAAAAAATATGTAGATTATAAATTAACGAGCTACGAATATTCTGGGCAAACACATGTGATCATCGGCGGGGTAAAGGACCTTGGATCGGGCAACCAAATGGAGCAAATATACCAATTACTATTCCTTCGATGAGTTTTAAAAGAAAGGGTAATGGACTAATGGTAACTGGCAGTAACCGAACAAGAGTGTAATGATATATTATTATTTTTTAATATTGTTTTAAACTTTATAACCGAGTTGTTATACCTTCGTATATTGCTTATATTTAGTTAATCATGTTATATATTAACAACGCAACACACGCGATAAGGCTTGTGAACGCTTTGAGTCACACAATGTTGTTTTAATTTCTATAACTAAACTGTTATAATTTTATACTTGTTTTTAATCGTACCGTCATACCATAGAGATGAGTTTTAATCATAGCTTCCATGTAACTTTACTAGTTGTAACATATACAAAACATTTTGATGAACCATGGTTCATGGTTGCCACTTATTTGTAGTTCCCATGCCATGACTAGAATTTTTCTTTTTTTTTTTTATTAAACGGCTAATTTTTTGATCAATGACGAATCACGGAAGTATCATCGTGCCACCAGCAATACCACCCGATCATATCCACCATCGAGTCACTAGTTTTAGAGGAAACTCAATACTTTGAAAAAACGTGGGATTCGAACCCATGACCATTTGGTTCCTAAGCCTTATCAAGGGGTGTCAATCGTGTCGGGTTGACGGGTTATCGGGTTAACAGGTCACGGGTTGGCGGGTTGGTGGGTTGAATTTTGCAACCCGAACCTGACCCATGTATTTATTCGTGTCAAAGTTTTCAACCCTAACCCGGATTGACGTTAATTCAGGTCAACCCGAACATGACCCGTTTAACCCGTTTATATAAAATAATCAACGAATTTACAGATTGTAAGTTGGTTCTTGGTGGAAAGCATACACTTATGTAAATCATAATTATAAAGTATGAAATTTAAAATAAACTTATTTGTATAGTTAACTTTAAAAAAACTTAAAATATTTTTTAAATGAAAAAAATATAAATTTTGTTACTCGATCAATTAAAGTATGGTTAATAATCAAAAGAAAAACAACTAGATATATGTTGCAAAAAAGAAAAAATAAAAAATAAAAATTTTGAAACCTTAAACAGGTTAGCGGGTCAACCCGTTTATAATTGGGTCAACCCGAACCTGACCTGCTTTATAAACAGGTCAACCCGAACCTGACCCGTTTATTAAACGGGTTATAATTGCCAACCCAAAACTTGATTATTTTCGTGTCGTGTTCGGGTCGTGTTTCAGGTCGTGTCTGAAATTGCCACCCCTAGCCTTATCTCACCACCAAGATACCACTCTTGAAAAAAGTTTTCTTTTTTTTTTTTATTTTGTTGTCTTCACTCTTTTTTTTCGGTCTTTTTTAAATGTTTTAGTTCTAGTTCAATATATTGTTAGCAATCTGTTTATTACTGAGTTTCTTATGAATGTTCCATTTTAGTACTCTCTACTTTTAGCACTATATATATAGTTAAATTAGTGTTTATATTCTGAATTTTAATGTTTGTTTAGTTTTATCCTATTTTTTTCACGTCTTTTTCCTGTTGCTGATTGATTGTGTGAGGTTTTTTTAAGGGTTTTTGTTTCTATATAATTGTGTTTTATCGTTGTATTGTTTACGTTTTTGCCTAATTCTTTTTAGAATTCGGTTCGCCCTATCAATTAAAACAAGAGTGTTAATGGTGATTTTTTTTATATATATACTTCATTTGAGTTAACAATTTAACAAACGATAAACAAACAAACAAACTTACCCAGTAAATTTTCACTTATCAATAGGGTCTGAGAGGAAATGATGGACACTAACCTTACCCCTATCCCAATTGGGAAAGAGAGGCTGCTCCGAAGGAGTCCCCAGCTCAAAGTTATCGTTTGAAGTTAATTAATCCCAATACTTTTAACTTTATTTTCACAAAATAAGTAAAATAATGTTAAAATTAGTGAACTTTTATTTTGGCCCTTTGAGGACACACATATATATACATTATATATATGCACCGCAAATGGAGCGTTAATTTAACAAACGATTTTGTCAATTAATATGCTAACATACAAATAAACATGTGGCATTATTGGAAGGCATGCGACTTACAAGTTACAAAGATTTGACCTTGGTTTGAATCTTGCATGAGTCAATTTATAAAAAATATCTTTGATTTTTTTTCCACAAGCGATTGTCTGAACTATTTTTTCTTAAGATTTTTTTGTGTGTTTTATAACCTTGTCTTTTCAATTTTTAGTTTTTTCCTTTAGTTTTTATTTTTTACTTCATATTGATGCAGTTTCAAGGTGTTTTTATCTCATCTTATGCAACTTTGAGTGGATGTGATTTCTTCAGTCACCACCGCAAGATACAGGTGACTAAACATCACTTGTAATCAATCACTACTAATTTTGTTATGGTAGTTGATGACGTAAATTAAAGATGAGAGGCATGAAGGCCATAAGGCAAGTCAGCCAGGAAATATATGGTAGACCGGACGGACCAAAGGAATAATCGGATAAAGACAGAAGAACATCTTTACATAATGGATAAAAGGAGGAGAAAGTCAAGTCATGAAGAATGTAGAAAAGCTTAGTAACGTACAAGTCAACTTATTACAGCAAAATGAGAAGTCTGAGGAACACAAGGGAAGCTCTAGGAAAGCATGAGGCGGCCACCACTAAAGAGGAAAGTTTCCAGTCCCTAGGAGCCCCAGCTCCCAGGAGAAAAGTGGTATAAATATGAGGTCTCAGGTTACCAAATGATCATCTCGTTTCTTTTCACTACTTACGCTCTGAACTTATCATCTCCGATCGAATTTTTATTCTCACGCCGGAGTCCAATTGCAAGAGACTCCCTCCTACGATAAGGCTAACGGTGTGTTCTGTTCTTAGCAGGATAGCCAGAAAGGAGCTCGGGATCAAGTTCTACCAGAAGTCCGTTCAACCGTTACTCGAACAGTAGTGTCCCTCATTGTAAGATGGAGTGTTCAATTATTTAAACGCATAATATTGTATAATGTGAAATTTTCTATACTTACTCTGTATTTCGAGTATTTTAATGCAAAATATTGTATAATATGAAATATTGTATACTATTACTCTGTATTTGCAACTGCCTTGACCAGCATATGATTTTAATTTCTAACTCGATACTCACTAGAGTGAAACACTCAAACCGTATTGAAATGGTTTGTGATCGGTTTCAAAAAAACTTTTTGATATCCAAAAACCCAACGAGACCATAAGAATGTATTGGGCCGAATTTCTAAGCTTTTACATATTTCACAGTTTCACACTAGGCTTTAGAGGTGGGCAAAAAGGCCAGACCAGACCCGGAAACGGCAACCTGAACCGGAACTGGACCCGGTCATACCCGAACCGATGGGTACAAACGAGTCCGGTTTTTTTAGACAAATTAAAACCGAAACCGGGAAAACCGGAATTGGTTCCACCTTTACCCGGCCAAAACCCGAACCGGAACCGGCCAAAAATTGGTCGAAACCCGGAACTGGAACCAGGACCGGAACCGGGTATTGACTTTGTTGATCGGAACTGAAACCGGTTGGAACCGGAACCGGTTAAAAAAAAACCCGATTTGCGCACCTCTACTAGGCTTTATTAACATTGGGCCTCTATTTCAAGTAAGTAGGCTGTGGGCTTATATTTGCCTTAACCCTTAACCAGTTCGTCCTTTTGTCGATTTGCGTAGTAATCCCACAGGGCACAGGCCACAGTTCCCATAGTCAAATTCCCATGTTTATGGTCCGGGTTTGACCGGTTCCAACTGGCTCCGGTTCTGGTTATGACCCGGTTTTAGATCCGGGTTTGACCGGTTCCGGTTATGCCCGGTATAGGATGAACTAGTTTCGGTTCTTCCGGTTTAGGTTTAGCTTCCGGTTAGGGTTGTCACTTCCGGTTCCGGTTCTTTTGCCCACCTCTACCTGTGACAACTCTTTGACTCTCTCATGGCCTCATGTATCGTGAATATATATGTTTTTTTTAGTTTGTCAAATAATATGTTTATGTATTTTATTTGATTATGTTTGTTTTATTTATCTATTTGTATGTGAATCAAGGAAAGAATCTTCTTTTTCTATAATAATATATGTAAGATTTGCCTAAATTTTTACTTTTCACATACTCTACCGAGCTGTTTGTTTTTTACAAAAACGTCTGCGAATGTCTGCGAGACCTCTTTTGTCTGCGCCCCGCAGACCAAGGAAAGATGTAGGATGTTTGTTTTCTCGCAGACATTTCATTAAAAAACGTCTGCGAGACCTCTTCTTGGAGAAGACATGGACCAAGCTCTTTTTGAGCTCTTCCAACATCTTCCAACCCACTCCTCCAATTTCAGCCCTTCGACCGAGCTCCTCCACCACCATACTCGCCGTCGCCGCCATACTCGCCGTCGCCGTCCCAGTCCACAGCCCTAGTCGCCGTCGCCGCAACCCACCGCCGTCGTGTCTGCACCTCAAGCCATCGCCTGAACCCACCGCCGACTGTTTCTCCTCCACAGCGATCATGACGGTTCCAACATCTAGGTCGTTCGATCGAACCCTAGGGTTTTTCCTCACCGCCGTGAGGGTTTGCTCCACCTCTTCGCCGCCGCCGTAGGTGGAGGGGCTGAGCAGGGAAGTCGTCGATCAGAGATGAGGGGCGACGAAGACGAACCCTAGGTTGGAAGATCGGAGATGAGCGGCGGTTGGTGGAGGATCGGAGATGAGCGGCGGTAGGTGGAGGGGCTGAGGTCGACGGTGGGGTTGGTGGAAGATCGGAGATGGTTGATCAGAGACGAGGGGAAGACGATGATGGGGTTGGGACGGTGGGGTTGGGAAGAGGTTTTAAGTTGATCAGAAAACAAACACCCCCAAAAGCTCTTCTTGCATAGGTTTGGTCCACCTCTTCTGCAAAAGATGTCTGCAGATGTGGTCCGCAGACCGCAGACATTTTGCCTATGAAAAAACAAACACCACCTACAATTATATAAATAGTAGTGTTATAAATGTGATTTTGAATATAATTGATTAATTGATTGATTCTAATATCTAATGAGTGTTTCATGCTTTAATTAAGGTTATATTTCTATACGTAGACTAAAATTGAAACTAAATCGAACCAAACCACGATAACTTCTAAGTTGATTCTATTTCAATTTTAATACTTTGGATTTGGCTTAAAATTAAATTACTTATAGTTTATTTTAAAACCGAATTATAAAGGTCCCTAACCGTTACAAAACCCCCACCCCAATAATAGATAATAATAATAATAATGATGATATCATAGTAATAGGAGTAGGAGTAGCAGCAGCAACAACAACAACAGTAGTAAATATCATTGTTTTAGATTTCACTTATATTTTTTTGATAATTTAACTTTCCCAACAGAAATTATGTAAATTAAAAACTAAAATATAACTTTTGTTTAGAAGAAAATATTCCATAAATTTTAAATTTCTACTAAATAATTAAGTCACTTTCATGTAAAAAATAATTGAATGTGACTCACAAGAAGCTAAAATAGAGGACCAATCACACTATCTTCTTCTTCATCATGCACTTTAAATTTATGGTCATTCTAGTCCTAACATCCCAAAACTTTATCCCTTCAAAATCACCACTCCTCCATCATGACCACCAAAATGAGGTAGGTAACACACATGACTTTAATTTCAGTATTTTCAAATCTCGAATAGTCATACCTTATTAAAATTATTATTTTTTATATATTTTTTAAAAAAAAAATTATTCCTATGTTTTCTTCCTGTTTGAATCTTATAGCTCAGAATCACCGATAATCACCATTGATGTTCTAAAAGCTAATGATCTTCTACACACCAGCAACTATCGCTACCTTGACGTGAGGTGTTTTTACACTTTTTAAAATTTTTAGTTTATCAGAACCGGTTCAAACTCGAATTGATCTCATAAACAATTTGATGAATTTATATATGGCTCTTTGATTGATTTTTTTTTTTTGAATAGGACTGAGGAAGAATTCAAGAAAGGCCATGTTGATTTTAAGGATGTTCTCAATATCCCAAACATGTTTAATACCCCTGAAGGTAAATTTATTGAATTTTGTTAATTATTCTCAAATTCATTCTTTTGGTGATTAATTAATTGTGTGGTTTCAGGTAGGGTGAAGAATCCCAACTTTTTGGAACAAGTTATGCAAGCGTGTACCAAGGATGATCATCTTATTGTGGTAAATGAATAACTAAAATTTTTTAACTGTTGATTTACTCTAACAATAAATTACTTTTAGAAAATTACAAAAATAGTCGTGTTTTATTGCACCGTATGATTATCAGTTTTGCATATATATATAATTGTATATGCGCGATGTTTTGGTCGTTTAACTACTTAAGTTTCCTCCAGCACAGAAAAAATGTCTATTTATTATAATTTATAATATAATCGATATAAAAATGAATGGTGAATTTGTTTGATTTGTTCATATTACCAACTTAAAATGGAATTTTTTAGTGTTTTACTTCTGGTTTTTCTTTTGTTAGCGTTCTCTTTAGTCTTGCTTTTTTGTTGTTTTAGTTGCCATGATCTCTTTGGTGAATGCTCTATTTATCATTGTCTTTTTTTTAATGTTTTACTTTTATATTTCTAGTTTATGAACGTTATATTTATTGTTTTCTAATGTTTTACTTCTAGAATTTATCTTTTATATCTTTCGATGTGATCTTTCTTCAACATTTGATAGTCAGTCGCAACTTCATATGTTTTTAATCATGTTTTCTTTCCTAACATATAATACCATCAAACATGTGAGTTGTCTTCCTAGAGAGTATATTGTGTTTATTTCGATCCGCGTTTCAATATAAATTGTATTAAGTTTCTTTCATGTTTTGTGCATATACGGAATTCTTCCTGCAAGTTACATTAGAATATTAGCTAGATGATACACGACTCTCTAACTATAAGATTTGCACATTCCTAAAAATATTTTTCCCTCATTAATTAAATTGTATACTAATTAGAATCAACAATACTTTAATTTTCAAAGATAAATCACCAAAACATGCATTCAGCGGACTCTGAACCTAGCTAATAGTCGTGGAGCACACCAATTTATGCCAAGATTGTTGGTTTGTCATACACACTCAAACTTACGTATAGAAAGAAATTTAACTTTTGAAACTTGCTGCAATACTCACGCACACAGAAACTCTTTCTTAACCTCCTGGATTCTCATTTCATATTCTTGAAGACTTACATATATAAAGAAATAAACTACCTCTAGAACATGCAAACGTGATTATACATACCAAGATGAACATCCCACGGTTTTAAACCCATTAACAAATCAATTTCTCTAATTAAAACACATGCTTAAACTACTAAATTTTACCCATGACCCATTTGTTGAACCCGAACCATCAAGATTAACCCAATCTCTATGAGGACATGAGATTTAAACATTCTATTTTAGTTCTTTTGTGATTCATGGCTGATGTACTACTATTAGACTAACATTAATTATGATTCATGAATAAAAGTATATGACAATAAAGTGATTCTATTTTAGTTCATGTGTGATTCATGCTGATGTATCATTATTAGACTAAAATTATGGTGCATGAATAAAAGTATAAAAGTGACAATGAAGTTTGCACAAGTCATGATTATATGTCTATGTGTGTGAAATATGAGATTATTCTGTATACAACAGAAGTATATATATCACACTTAGAAAATGAATACTTCCATGATTTTCTAATTCTTTATCATTTTCACGTTCTTTATTATTAAACTAAACGATTGACTCTGAAATAAATTACAAAAGGTATTTTTTTCTGTAAATTTTTATTGTACTTTTTTATTCTATACATAATAAAAATACAAACACGTACAAAAGGTCAATATCGTATCAACCTCATGGAATCACGAGCTGATATTTTTATTTTTGTTATTCTTTTATTATTGACACCAATTTTAATTTTTTGTCATTCTCTTATTATTGACACCAATTTTAATATATTCCAATCATTTGGAAAATAATTATCATTATCATGTGAACTTAGTGTTATCTGTTTTCTAATAATTTCAAAACTTTTATGTGAAGGGATGTCAATCCGGGGTCCGTTCTGTCTATGCAACAGTGGATCTTCTTGGTGTTGTAAGTTATCTTTTAATATCAACGATAGGTGCAGGTCACAACACACATGAGTTAGATAAATGTTTTGAACAAGTTATCTACAAAAAGACTTGAAAATGTTAAATTCTAATGCAAAGAGTGATTAATCAATAGAGCATTTTAAGTTTTATAATTATCAATTTAACAATTAATTTGTAGAAAAAATTGTAGGGATTCAAGCATGTATACAACATGGGAGGGGGATATCTTGCATGGGTACAGAATGAGCTGCCTGTGACTGTGGTGACTGGTGTCTGGTGACATAAAAAATGAGGCTCTAAGCCCTACATCTCCTCTGGCTATGGTTAATTCTCCAACTACTAAATAATAGAATATAATATAATTTATGTTATATTATGTTATGTTAAATGTTGCGTGTGAGGAACTTTGGAAATATACATGACCAAGAAGCTTCACTTAAGACTTGGTGTAGCCGGACATTAAATGAATGGGTGATTTATTTCATAAAGAAAATTAAAACGGTTTCCTCCTTGTATCCACCATTATCTTTTTTACTCTGTTATTGTGTTAATGAATAAGACAATTCATCAAAAACTACCCTTTTTTAGGCATTTTTGGGTAACATGTGTAGAAAAAGGAAAAGCTACACATTTGTTAGATCATACAAGGCATATGAATTTACATATACGTATAAAAAAAGAAAGTATTATACGTGTGTGACAATGATATTCGAAAAAAACAAAGATTTGGGTTCCATCTTGATGAGTTATTTCGAGCTATCGATTTAAGAGAGGGTTTTACATGATACGATCTTTATACATATATGTACAAACAAGTATGTATGTATATGTACATGTATATAATATGTGTTTAAATTTTGTCTCTTGTACATATAACATATTTTGTTGTATAAAGGGACGTTTAATATATAACTTATAACTAGGTAGAAATTACATAAAATAAGAGAAGTTAAATAGTTAGTAATAAAAGTAATATGAAAATATAAAGTTTAAATATAATTTATAATTTTATATTTATTAAAAATATAGAAATATAAATTTTAAGCAAAGAAATTTAAGAATCATAAAGATACTTCAATTTTTTTGTTTTAAATGTATTAGATGATTTTATTTTCTTTTGCTTGTTTACAACTTCAGATTAATTTTGTAGAGTTATATTATTGTAAAAAAGATATTTAATGCAAAAATTGTACGAATGATTTAACGTCATTAGATATAATTAATGATTCAAATTAGAAAAAAAAGGTTAATGATAAGGTATTGTAGGTATAATCATTTTTGTTGACTTTTTATTATATTTTTGTAATTGTTTTGTAAGATCGTTACTTTTAAATAAGACATTATTTTTTAAAAATTACATCATAAAAATGAACATTTTTGTCTTTAAACCAAGTATAAAATTGTTATATTAAAATTTTGAAAACGGTTACTTTTTCCAACTCCTTGTCTCCTTGTATTCATTATGTCTTTTTGCTCATTATTATCTGTAAATATACGTGTTATATGCAAGTCTATGAATGATAAATCATAGGTCGAACCACCGAACCATCGAATCGGAAAAATTGGTTGCTATCATATAGCTTGATTCAGTTCCAGAGCTAAAGATCGTAGTTCTCAACAATTGCGGAATTTGCTCCTTGCAAATTTTTACGAGATGCTCTAGCACTGCTTCCTAAAAGCGACGTGTCTACCGATTTCACCATAGCGGCTTGCTCGAACTCATAATAGCCTATTTATATTCAATCTTTGAGATTGATTGCTGAATGATAGACAAATCACAGACTCAATTTCATATGTGGTAATTCCGCCAAGATCTCTTCGTTAGTTGGGGGAAGAATCTGGATTTTTTGAGAAACGTATCGAGAGAGAATTTGAATTGGTCAATAATGAAGCGAAATTTCAGAATAACTTAAAACATAAAATACAATAACCCATTTTTTTAATTAAGATAATACACATATTAACTCTACAATCTTTCTCATTTCTTTTACAATTATAACTATTTTTGGTAGAACTCTACACAAATTTGTATTAGACGTTTTCCTTGTTGTATATATAGGCTGTCTCCATAATTTAGTTATGATAAGAAAGCCAAAACGAAATAATATGAAAAATAAAATGTCGGTATCGATTCTAGTTTTTTGCATCACAGTAGGTTAATTATGAAAGCTTTCATTTTCGCTTTGAGTGTACATTTATTGTTCATACATTTTTTTTGAACGGCGAAGGTTTCAATCGTGTGAACCTACTGTTTTCAGGCCATGTCACCAAAGTCTAGTTACCTGAACCTCCCATGAGCCACCACAACCACTCCAGGAGGAAACTCCACTGAGAAAACCCCCTAACCCCTATTTCGATGCGGGAAGAATTTGAACCCAATACCTCCCATTTTGAAGAATCTTGGGGTACCATTGAGACAATGCCTCATTGGTATTTATTGTTCATACATCCTGTTAACAATTTCTAAAAACATACGTTTTTACGTATCTTTAAAAACAAAACATGTCATTATAAAGATGTCCATTATCAGCCCGTCACCTTTTAAAAAATGTCATTAGTGAATATGACATTTGCTTTATTTACATTTTTTATTAATAGGTGTTATGATTAATGTATACTTAAGGTTGAACATTTTTTTTTCTATTTTAATGTTTAGTAATTATTAATTTGATTTCCGCATTAGATCTTGGTGTGTTCATTCATATATAAAGTAGTTATGCACTTAAACTATATTAATTACATATCTACATGTTGGTACGAACGTGTGGTTGTGTAACACTAATGAACATTAAAAACTAATCGGCTATTAAAATAACTTAAACAAAAACACAAGCATGACAAGATAAGGGTCAAGAAATAAATCCAAATAAAAAGAAAAATTTGCCAAAAAAATAGAGAAAAGGAAAGGAAACAAGTTTGCATACGCTCTCTCTCTCTCTCTCTGTTTTTTTTAACAGCTAAACGAGTCCTCGGATCCAACAACCCACGCGCTGCGACCACAGACCGCTACCAACCCCCGGAAACATTTAAAGACGGGCGCTGGTGAGTGCCGAATCGAGGAACCACCACACTATCTAGGAAGAAACTCACACTGAGAAAACCGCCTAGCTCACCCAGAACATTTTTTTGCTCCAGACGAGACTCGAACCCAAGACCTCTCATTGCTGGTGGTCAAGGAGTACCACTAGGCTATAAGCCCAATGATAACATATGCTCTCTCTTAAAATTATATTAGAATTTAACATTACTCATCTCTCTTATTTCCTTCTTAATTATTGAGACATTAAACACCCTATTGAACAATCACGGTTAAAGCTCATTGTATTAGACTATCCACAGCGGTCACCCCACTGAAAACCCTTCCCCACTGAAATTTCATGCCACGTCATCACCCCACTGAAAACCTTAATCACCCACAATGGTCACCCCACTAAAAACCCTTCCCCACTATTCCACGTCATCAACATTTTTTAAATTTAATTGATTTATTTAATTTTTTTTTTGCAAACAAAAAATAATAAACTTAGAATTTAATTAAACCATTCAAATAAAGATACAAATAAAATAAAAATTACATTGCAAATTTAAATAAAAAAACCATAGAAAAAAAACTAACAATTCAAATAAAATTTAACGATATTTATCCAAGAGTTTCTTTTTCATTTTTTTCATTATTTCACGATCTTCGTCGTCGAGCATGTCGGGAGGCAAAGACTCAAGTGCTCTGAGGTCGGATCGGAGAGTTTTCTCTTCGTGCATTTTTTTCCATTCTTCGTGTTTTTGTTTTTGAAAAGTTGTGAAAGCTTGGAGTTGATCAGCGAGTTCGGTTGTTGACGTGTTAGAGGAGACGGTTTGACGACTCGAAGAGGACGCCCGTTTTGTTGTATCTCGACCCGTCGGTCTAACCGGTTCCGGTGGGGTGTCGAACTCGGCTTCTTCTTCGTCATCCTCTAGGTTAACCGCGTAATTTGTATGTGCAGTCGAACCCCCCGGCGAATACTCGTTCGATTCGGAATTTTTGGTTCTTTTTGAAGAACCTTGGACCTCGTTACCTTCTTGGCAAAGAACACGGAATTTTGGCGAGTCTTTTATCGCCACCCAAACGTGGTAGTGGTTAAACGTTTGGCCGTAACTCTTAGTTGGTATTCCTTTTCGGCCCATTTCAACACGTTCTCGTCGCTCATCCCGCTTTTTCGGTTGTTTGCGCAGTTGCTATAGATCCCACTAAACTTTGTTAACTTGGTGCACATATCCTTCCACTTTGAATTTAGTTGATGATATGTGCGGTATTCGGCATTGAATCCCATCACATTGTGCCAACTAACGGTTACTTTTTTCCAAAAATTTTCCCGTTTTTGCGAGTTACCTACAAAAATTTTTTTCAAAAGTAAGTTAAAAAATTAAACCCTTTAAAATAATATATAACAAAACTAAGTAATCAACTTTTTACCTTTGGTTTTGTTCTTGGATTCGTCCATGTAACATCTTCCGAGAGCGATTTCTTCATCGTGAGTCCATTGCTTCGGTGCCATTGGACCACTACTCGGCCCTGTTCCAGCCGGCTGTTTGTTTTTCTTACCTTTTTTGCGTTTCTGAGTGTCTTGTGTCTCCGGCACGACCTCGTTATCATGTTGACTCGGTGACACAAAATCAGATTCGAACCTAGGTTGAGAGAAGGGAGCAAAACCAGGTTGAAAGTTTGAAGGAGATTGGAAGTTTGGTGGATGTTGTTGAAAGTGTTGGATGTTTGGGTTTTGTTGTAGTTGAACCAATAAATTTCTAAGCGATTCGGGATCGTATGAGAACGGGTTGAATTCGGGATTGGGATTGTTAGGCCTTGGATTCATGTTTGTGATTTTTTTTTTAAAAAATATAGAGAGAAAGATGAAAGATGAAGAGATTTGGGTGGTTTTTTGGGTAAAAAAGGTTGGGTATTTATTTAGTTTTAAAAATTTGTTTTTTTTTCTTTTTTCCCGTTGAATAACGGTCAAAAAAACCAACCAATCACATTGCTTCAAAACCAACGGGGAGCGGGAGCCGTTCTTGGCATTTTAGCGGGGGCCGCGGGCATAGGGAGCGGTGTTCCCGCTGGACACCGCGGCGGGGAAGGATCCCGCTGGCCCAACGGGATGCCCATTGTGGCGAGTCTTATTTCATAAATTTGTATGTCCAATAATTTCTCTTCGCTCTAGAAAATTATTATTATTTTTGTCTATCGCATTATAAAAATTGGGGATAAATATTTGTCCAAATCGGGGATTAAAATTAGAATATTCTTGCGGTTGTAAATAAAAACTTTTCTCAAATTTAAAACACAAAAAGTATAGATATCATGAAAGATAAACTATAAAAAGTATAAATATCAAACAAAACGTGTACAATAGTTACAAATATTCAAACAAGAAGAAGTTTTACCTCAATCCGAATTCGTTACAACTAAAAAATTGATTTACCCCAAAATTTGAAGCTTTTTCATTTATAGAGACTTTTTTTAATATACAGAGCCCGCCATGCATTATATAAGAAAAGTCTACACAATTAATTATGATTTAATTAGATAACAACGACAACATCAACATGATAATTTTATCGTGTATACTACATTATTACCCCTTCTTCAAGTTTTCGATGAGTATACTTTCATTTTTAAAGATAGAAATTACGTCAATGAATACTATCAAAATCACTTTAAAACACTAACATTTTTCGAAATACGAGATAACTAAAGGTTGTCCTATCAACATGAACCATATATTTATTTCTAGATTTCAAATTAAGCCTTATATAGGGTTTAAGAGTTTTTTAAAATCGAGTTTTCACAGGATACTCTCTCTCTCTCTCTCTCTCTATATATATATATATATATAGTGAATATATAATTTGAAAACCACTTATTAGTGCGAAAACCATGTAAAAATCATGTAAAAAAAACGTATTTTTTTTGAAAATTTTTTACAGGTTTGTAATACTATTGGGCACATTTATATAAAAAAAATCAAAAAAGCACCGACCATATATTTTAAAAAAAATATTTTATAAAATCATGTAAAACATACGTAACAAAACGTAAAAAAATTTCGTCAGATCTGACGAAGAGTTACGTATGTTTTACATGGTTTTATAAAATATTTTTTTTAAAAATATATGGTTGGCGCTTTTTTGATTTTTTTTATAAATGCCCAATAGTGTTACAAACCTGTAAAAAATTTTGTTAAAAAAAATACGTTTTTTTTACAGGGTTTTCGCACTAAGAAGTGGTTTTCAAATTATCTATTCCATATATATATATAGGCAATAGATAATTTGAAATATATATATATATATACATATATATATATATATATAGTTGTGAATTATATCCAGGGGCGGCCCTGAGATTTGGCGTGCCCAGGACGAGCCGGAAAAAAAGGCCCCCCTAAAGAATTCAAATATTAAAGTGGAGGCGCTCAAAAAACCAAAAACCATTTAATACCAAAAACCGAAACGTATTCGTAACTGAAAAAATCGAACCGAATTCGGAATTCGGTTTTCGATTTGGTTCTAACTGTATCAAAATTCCAAATTCGGTTCGGTATTTTTTTATAAATTTGGTTTGTTTGGTTATCGATTAAACCGAATTCAAATTTAAATTTATTATCTTATTAATAATATATAAGATTGAATTCGGTTTACTCGGTTGAATTCAGTATATTCAGATCGGTTTATTCGGTTTTTAATCGGTTTATTCAATTAAATTCGGTTTATTTGAATCGGTTTATTTGACTTTTAAGCGGTTTAAATGGCTTTCAATATGTATATTTGGTTTTAACCGAAATTAGAACCAAATCACTTCTCGAATTCGGTTCAGTTTTTTGATAGGGAAAAAAATTGAAAACCGATTAAACCAGACCAAATAAACCGTTAACCGAACCAATTGACATATTTATGTATATATTAAAAAGCAAAAATGGTGCTCCTCACATCCTTACTATTCATTTTGGTACATGACTTATAGCATTTTGTACAAGTAATTATAAAAACTGTTGCAAAAATGAATGGAATTTTTTTCTAGCCGACGCAAAAGATGGTTTGCAAATTGGTTATCTACAATCTTAGATTAATTTTAAATTTTTGTTTTTAATCTTAAACTTTAAACTCTTTTTTTTTCACTCTCATTTTACTCACATATTTATAATGTTCACATACTTTCAATACGTTATTCGTTTTCGAATAATAGTTATTATTATATTAATTTGATCGTAATTAATTCATGAACATTTACATAAATTTTGAACCCCAAACAACTACGTAAATTTTGTGTGTTATTCACAAACCTATCATATGTTCGTACATTATAGAGTATTTGTACTTTTTATATCATTTTGATAATAATTACTTTACAAACTATTTGCATTTAATAATAATTAAATAATACTAATAACTAAATAATGTAAAAATTTAAACAATTAAATAACTTCAAAAATTAAATAATATTAATACTTAAATAATATTATTGAAATAATAATGATAACTACAAAAAGCAAAAAATTTAATGGTTTGGTTATATGATTAACAATATGTGCTTATGTTGGCTTGGTATTTCTTAGAATAAATGTTTGATTTATTGTTTAACGACAAATTAACAATCGATGCAACAAGTTTTTTTAATGCATTTTAATATACGTGGTTTGGTTACCGCTGTCATGATCGAATACTCATATCGGCATAGCAAACACGTTTACAAAATAAACACATTTATGTGTTTCCATATACGGAATCATGGCTTTATACCCACCGCAACGCGCGGGTAACATGTACTAGTTTAATTTAAAGGGCATGTAAGTAACTTCATATACTTTAAGAAAAATGATTTATTGCACCATTAAACAATGTGTTTATAAATGTTTATTTTTAGTTCGATTCGTCTTATTAATTCTCATTTGAATGAATCCTTATATCTACATATATATAAATAATTTTGTGCCCCTCTAAAAAATGGGCCCGGGACGGGGGTCGGGTTTGCCCCTCCCCTGGCCGCCCTTGATTATATCAACTAAAGACAACGTGTTGATCGATACCATGAAGAATAAGACTGATACCAAGTAAACAACATTGCTACCGTTATATAATTGTTTTTATTTATGTTTCAATCTTTATAACCGAGTCATTATAAGTTCATACGTCTCTTTTATGAACTTAACCACATTAATGTAATAGAGACAACACACTACATCGTGCGATGTTGCTTTTGATTTTTCTTATATTTTTCTATTAAATTGTTTTTTTCCCTTACACCGCAACATGCAAGGCATAATAATAGTGTTTACTATCTACATTTGATCAACAACATCACCAATATGTCGTGACATCATATGTTTGTTTAATCATACCCACATTGCAATGTCCGATTTAAATCATATCATCACGTCACAAGATACAAATAACTTGTTTTCAGTTAATCATATATTTACTAGATTCATTACTCAAGCTACTTGGCTACTTGGGATCATATGCACGACATAAAAAAAAATCTACCAAATATTTAATGTAATATATTTACATAACACATTTGGATGTGCTTTCTTTTTAAATTTTGTGTACTCACTCAAATTGCATCTTATATAACAACTCAATTGTTAGTGTCACAGCCTATTTTTTGCATTACTTTTAACATAAAAAAGATATGTGATGCATGTTTGACTCTATTATCATACACAAATTATTCTCTGGTTCAACCGGTCAGAGAATTTGGTTTTGACTTGGTTGATCAAATACATACACATTTTAACACATTGTAATATGATCATGATCAAATATATACGGTTGAATACATTATAACAAGTTCATGATCAAATACATGCAAATTAGCACAAGATTAGCAAAAGCTTAAACAAAACCATATTTACGAACAAAACTAAGTTAACAATAGTCATCGATTTTTCACTTTAACAATACCGATGGTTGTCTGGGTTGGTTCCTATCTTATACTTCGGACCTTCATTTCTACATTAGCCTAAAACCTAGGCTCAACTCGAAATATGATCTTTAGATCTAAATAAGCTAAAAATTATTATGTGCATAATTGATGCTCAATCCAAAATTACATTTTTTTAACGGCATTGGATCTCAACGTGTAAAACATTGATTTTCCGGTCATGTCACCAAAGTCTAGTTACCATGACCTCCGTTGAGACCCCACCACACCCCAGGAGGAAACCGCACTGGAAACCCCATGACCTTCCAAGGACTCATATTTCGCCTTGAGAGAGAATTGAACCCGTGACCTTTTATTTGGAAAGCCAAGGAGGTACCTAGGGCAAAGCCTCTTTGGTATCCAAAATTACATGATAAAAGAAGCAGATAATAAAGTTCTATGGAATAATAGATGAAAACATCCTTCCTAGAGGTGTGAAAAGACTTTGCTACCTTGTTTTTAAATTATTAACCAATAGACGTTTAGTCTAGGTATATATGTGTCGACAACTCTTGAGGGGCAAAAGTAAAATTGCACTAATTTTAACGTTATTTTACTTATTCAGTGAAAATAACGTTAAAATCGTTTTGGACGGTTGATCAAGCATCATGAGCCGAGGGTCTCACTGGAAGCAGTCTCTCTACCCCTACGGGGTAGGGGTAAGGCTGTCTACATCTCACCCTCCTCAGACCCTGTCTTAGCATGCTAATGACGGGATATACTGAGTACGTTGATTGATTGATTGATTGATAGACGTTTAGTCTAGGGACGAAATAGTTGAAAAATGAAAAGACATGGACATAAATAACAACTTCTTTAATTTACAAGAATACTTATTTTTTTTCGTGTAAACCTCGTGGACAAAAATAAGAGTTTATATATTGTATCTATAATTATTCTCATATACGTTAATAACTACAACTTTTATAGGTAACATGTTTGTGTTAGTTATCTAGTTAATTGCATCATAATTATGTTGTTGTTATTTAATTTATTATACAAATATATATTAATATATTAAATGAAAAGATGCATAAATAACATCTTCATTAGACGCGTAAACATGTTTGAATCGATAAGTGGAGCTAAAGTTCAAGCTTATTTATTAAACACTAGGTTATTAACCCGTGTGTTACAGGGGTTTAATATAAAGTATTAAACAATTAGTAGTGCAAATTTAGCAATTATAAAACGATATTTGACATACTAATAAATATTTTAGGTAATAAATAAATAATTAAAAATTTTAATCACTATACAAATGATATATGACCTAATGATGTATGCCAATTGATATTTTTGAAATAACTGACGTTAAAAACTTCAGTTTGTATTATATTAAAAACTAACTTTTATAAATCAATAATATAAAATATATTTTTTGTAATTATTAATGTTAAGCAAGCCAATATAAAAATAGCGTTAAATATAACAAAACAAAGATGTAACTTTCTCTATCATTTTTATTACTTCAGTTTTTAAATAAATTAAAAAAATGACATTTTTATAAAAATTTCATTGTTTAAAAACTTATTTTATGGTATATTTAAAAAAAAAACAGTTTATAAGATAACTTATTTTTGACATAAATCTTGTTTTTTTGAAAATAAAATATTTCTTTCTTTAAAAATTTTGATTTTATAAATTTTTGATGTATTTTATAAAAAATTTTAAGTGTGTTTTATTATAAAAAGATAAATAATATATTAGTTATTAGTATTATAATTATTTAATAAAAGAAAGAATTTATTTAATAAGAGAGAGAATACATAATTATTTAACAGGAGAGAGAATACATGGTAGAGGTTTTGTCTCTTATAATAGAAGGTCATGGGTTTTAACTTATGCAATGGTGTAATTATTGTGGAGTAGTCTAGTAGGAGATAACCTTTGCCGTTCAAAAAAAAAAGTGGAATGATAAGAAATTGACAAATATCAATAGTGGTATGAAAATGTGACATGTGGCATATAGTGGTGTGAGAAGATGACATGTGGCAAAAATTTACTCTTTTATTGTAGTGTATAGATTATTATTTTTTGGAATGAGTTCAATGTCACACCCCCACCTCTCGTCACCTGTTGATGATGTCACTGAAACGGTCGCGGAAGCATAGTGGTGATGTCTCAGATATGAGGGGTGACTTACTTGATCCAATATCATAACACACAGATTAACTTAAAGTAATTACATTACATTATATAAACTAAGTTTATTACATTATTTAGATACAAACGTTTAAAGTGATGCCTCACGCGGTGGTCACCGTCTCCCTGCAAAAAGGTTTAAGTTTGAAACGTCAGCACAAAGCTGGTGAGTTCATACGGTCCATGTTTCACAATATGATATGTTATACAAGTTCTCAAAATGTTCTGTTCAAGATAACCATGAGACCCGTATCTAGTTTCTTTCGGACGTTCTTGTCTTGTTCTATAAGATACTACCCGTCGGTAACATCTTAATGCCTTATTGTCTTAATGTTTATCACTACATTAAGAAGTTCTGGAAACAGATAACAAACATTTACCCCAAGGGGAGTTGCATGCTCCCGGCAAATGGGTTGTCAGCCGATAGTACTATCATTGTTTTCTGTTCGGCCCCACATGGGTTCACTAGATACAGTTCAGAAATGAGGTCTTATAAGTTCTGTGATAGTGTTCTGTTCTACAGGCAACATCCCATGAAATCCACAAGTTCTCAACAATCACATGAAATCACACAGATCATAGTGATACATATCATATAGTTCTGAAAAGTTTCACAGCGCAACCCCGATGTTTATAAAAGATTAAAAAGAAAAGGGGTTGTACGAAACTCACCTGATAATACAGAAGTAGTAAAATATCTCGAAACTGATAACAAAGAGATGATTCTGCATTTAGTTATGTTTAATGAGTTATTTACGTTCTAACTTACTGATTAGATCTTTCTGAACGTTCAATGTCAAAGACATTGCTTTGAAAGTCATCAAACCGATATTGTGTTTTTAATTAGTTATTTTGATGTTGTATCATACAATGTATGATAATGTAGGAACCTACATTGAATTAGATTCCTAATACAAGGTTGATGACACTCTTGATTAATCAGAATAGTCTCGGATTAACCAAATAGTTAATGTTGTTGATTATAATGCTAAAACAGTTTCTAGACAGATTAATGGCTTAGGAATGATCAATCCTTGTTATTGATTACCCAAATATCATGAAATATCACAATGTAGCATCAGAATAGGTGTAATAACCATGTTTAACATACTAATCTGACTGTTATCATAAACATCAGATAATCGTTCCAATGAGTATTGTAACATCACTATACTTTCAGTTGTCCGTACGTCCGTACATCCGTACGATCGTACTGTTACGACTGGATATTTATTTATTATGAATGATTATGAAATTATTGATTGACATTACTGATATTATCACTGTTACTGGTATACATGATTATAATTTATTATACGCGTAAACCACGGGAAGTTTAGTTGTAATTCAACTAAACAGACCCGTAGTGTTTATCGCGGTTACTTATCACTGATAATGATGGATTATTGGTCTGAGAATGAATTGAGATGGAATTGGGAGTTTGTTTGAGTCTGGTTACTAAACGTAGTCAAGGACCCATGGTCATGGTTTATCGAAATAGCGGTGGGACGGTGGCTAGGGCAGTTGCGACTGACCCTTACATATGCCCTATATATATGCATATTTCGGTCTATCATGGATGTGTCAGTGACTAGGGTTTAGTGGGTTTTGGTTTGGGAAATGATAATATTAAAGATGATTAATAATGAGAATTGATTACGCGATGGTGGGGTTACGGATATCATTTAAACGAGAATATTAATTCGGAAATATTAACTTAATAAATGTATTCGCGTGGGTGACGATTCACACGAATATAATTATTAAGAATAATATTCTGAAAACAATATTCAATAAATTATAAATCAAATCGAATTACGACACGAGCGTCGGATTCGCAAAGGTGACGATCTTTACGAATACGTACGCGAGTAACGCATTTCGACGAGATAAATTAAATAATATCAAACGATATTAATTTAATAAAAGAAACTTAAAACGTTTATTAGGAATCACAACTTAAATTAAAATAGAATAATTTAAATTATTAAATAAGTGACTTAACGATAATTAAACGAAAATCGTTTTAAGAAAACAATAATATTTAAATAAAATCATTTCTATAAAGATGGAAATTTATTATCTTAATGTTTTAAGGTTTAAATATATTTTACGATTATAATCGAACATTTTAATGATTAATCGCGATAAAAACAAGATCGGACGGGGTGTAATAACACACATAATAAGAATGAATTTCATTCTTTCTTCTTCATTTCACCAACACACCCATTCTCTCTCTAAAAACACACACACACATTCTCTACCTTCTCTCTAGCTTCTTGGATTCGTCACTTAACCGATTCGAGAGATTTCGGTGTCCAGACGACCGTGGGAACGAGAGCTACAATAAGATACAAAGAAGTCAAGCTTTAGATCGAGTTTGTGAGGTATGTAGACGTTTTTATTTTCGGTTTTTCCCTAGATCTAGTACCGAACGTGTTACTATGATTGTTAAACGAATTTTACATTTAAAAACCCTAAATCGCATACTGATGAGTTAGGGAGGTCCACGAAAGGTTTTGGATCCATAGGATTTAGGGAGTTCGGGGGAAAGGAGACGCTACAGGTTCGTCACAGCCCTTGGCCGAACCCTTTGGGGTGACCGAACCCTCCGAGCAGCGAACTCTCTACTTGGCCGAACGAACCCTGGACTAAACTCTTGGCTAGCGAACCATCATGGCCGAACCCTGTAGAGTGGCCGAACCTTGTGATTAGCCGAACTATGTGCCAGCCTGGATCACGAACCTTGAACATACTTTTCATGCAGCGAACCCTATCATGGCCGAACCCTGTAGAGTGGCCGAACCTTGTGATTAGCCGAACTATGTGCCAGCCTGGATCACGAACCTTGAACATACTTTTCATGCAGCGAACCCTATCATGGCGAACCATTGAACCTCACGAGCCTTAGCGAACCATGTATGCACAACCCTTGAACGAACCCTAACCCATGTATCCAGCCGAACACTCACACGTTCTGCATATGCCGAACCCTATACTTTTGATGTTGGTCGAACCTTTTTCCTTTGTTGTGAGCCGAACCCTAGCATCTTTGAGACTTACGAACCCTCACTTTTACTAGGTTGGCCGAACCTAGTTTGAATTGGGTGAAGGGTTCGCTGCCCATGTATTGAATAATTTAGTTTGTATTCAATTAAGAGTTTAAGGACCAATAAACGACATGCTTAGGTAAATATATGTATATACATGTACATGCATGCATGAGTACATTCAGCCACCACCTTTTCTCTCTCTATACACAAGTTCTTATTTCTTAAATACTATGAATTGAAAATGTAGTGAATTTGATGGAAGAAGATCATATCTCGCATAGATTATGTAAAAACACTTTTAATAAACTAAAAGATGTAATGAAGTAGGCTAAGATGGTGGCTTGAATGGAGTCACGCATGTGGGAACAAGTACATGTGTGATAAAAATCATTATCTTAACATATAACTGCTTAGTGGTGCATACCAATAATGTTAAGACTTGTTCATCATTTAATAATGATAAAAGATGTATCAATAAAGTTAAACTTTGAGATGTATATAAACAAAACCCTAAGTGTAATAACTTAACTTAGGAAAGTAAACTAAATAAGAATAGATTTCACGATTTAGAGTAACACTTATGGTCAAATGACTTAAATTAAGTGCAAGTACTCATGAATATAAAACGTACAAAAATATTACAGATCGTTGAGTTACTACGAGTTACATACGCGAGCGCGCATAATAAGAGAACACGAATTCTAAGGACTTCAGGTGAGTTCTCATAACCTCCTTTTCTTTAAACTGTTTTAGTTTTAAAACTCGGAGGTGAAACATGTATACCGGTTTAAATATTATTTTGATAACACAAGGATAATACCTGTTTATCATTATGATATTCACTATTATGAACTATCATTATTATGGATTATCACTGATTATTATAAATCCGTGTAAACATTGTTATTGACTTCGGTGAATAACAAAGATTACATGTATTGTCTCATACTCCGTGAAATCATTACTTTTAACTTCAGTTATTTGTTTTGACTTCATGTATTGTCACGTGGAGGGTTTCCACATCCGTGAAGTATTGCTCTTGACTTCGGTTAATTGCTTTGACTTCATGTATTGTCACGTGGTTAGCGACCACTCCATGATTCATGTATCTAACTTATGTTAAATACATAAGGAATCATGTATAGTCACGAACATTGATTGAGAATATGATTGATTGAGTTTGGTTGATTTGTTGTGGATTGATTGCCTATATTTGATTATGATTATTTGTGATTGGCTATGATTGATTTGGTTATATGGTTATGTGATTGTGTATGTGTTTGGCTGTTGAATTGATGGATGTGTGTTGGATTATCTCATACAGGTATTCATATGGATTTTCTCAAGAAGATCATAAGTTTTATACTCGTTTTAAACAAAGCATTTTATAAAACCATTTTAAGCATAAACTTTCAAACTCATTTTACTAAAACATTTTTAAATATAAAAACTTATGATTACTCACCAACTACTTTTGTAGTTGACACTTGATTTTCTTACATGTTTCAGGTGATGGAGACAAGTAGGAATGAAGAGAGGATCTCTTCTATTTTGGACATCATCATCATATAGGATCTTGGACTTAGTTAATTAACTAAATTTCTGGCGATTAGAGTTTAGTTAGTTTAACTAAATCTTTTGTGTATTTGACATACTTGATTCATGATAAACATGATTTTTGTGTAATTATTGTGGTTGATTAAATGATATATGATGATATGATTTAGATGCCCATGAGCTTGTGAACAATCTACACATCCCTCGTGGCATCCCGATGATTCCGCCGTCGGTCGGGGTGTTACAGATTGGTATCAGAGCCTGGGTTATAGGGAATTAGGTTACTAGAAATGGTTGACCTAGTCTATAACCGTAGGATACCCTAGTATGAATTAATTTCATACACTAGTTAGTATATTCAGGATTTCATGCTTATGTGTTTATTACATGTTAATTGAACTCCTGTTATACATCTGATATATATACTGCTTATTAATTTCTGCTTATGTGTGCCCTAATGATTCGATAAGGACATGCACGTGGTGTATCGTAAAGGTGGTGGGACGTTGGCTAGGGCAGTTGCGACTGACCCTTACATATGCCCTATATATATACCATTTACGGTACATTAGGTGGGTGTCAGTATTGAAGAATGTGGGAACTACCTGTTTGGGAAATTATTCGCTTAGGAACTTAATTGTTTATGAATTGCTTGCCTTAGGAATTATTTGTTTGATCTATAAACTCCAGACAAGGACACACTCGTGGTATACTACAAAGGTGGTGGGACGGTGGCTGGGGCAGTTGCGACTGACCCCTACATATGCCCTATACATATACCATTTGTAGTATATTGGGGGTCTGTCAGTGTCAGGAACATAGGATATTATTAGGACCTTAATAGGATATGATTGTGGACTGTTGATGGATTGACTGGGATTGACTCATGGATGATTATATCTGATAAATACTTATAAATCCACTTATGAAACACACTGATTGGACACGTAGGGTGCATAGGATCAACAAACGATATGAGCGATTAGTGATGGAATATGAACTTGGGTGATGATATAGACACTTGTTGATAATATAAACGCATAGTGATGATACTAACACTTAGTGATGGTATGGACGCTTGATGAGAATAAACTATAGGGAGGATATGAACACTTAGTGACAATAAGAGCACTTTGTGATGATATGAGCCCTCATTGATGATTATTGACATTGGGATTGACATGGATTTTAGTAAACTTAGACAATTGGGGGAAACTTAATGTCAGGTGAACTTAGACATTAGGTGAACTTAGAAATAGGTAAACCTACATGTCAGGTGAACTTAGACATTAGGCGAACCTAATTGCCCAAGGGAACTAGAGACCACTTCACTCAAAATTATCCTACCAAGGATAAGGGTAGTGAAGTGAGGTTATGGTAAGATACATAACACACCCTAAATGCTAACAAGGGCATAATCGTGGTGCAATGGAACGGTGGTGGGACGGTGTAGGGGAGATTGCGATCTACCTCTGCATATGCCCTATATATAAGCTTGTTGCATTGCATTGGGAGGTTGTCAGTGTTAGTATAGGGTGAGGAATGTATAGGACCTAGGAATAGTTAGCTAACACTAGTTATGACCAACTAGGACACTTAGAATAATAATAGGCAAATTTACAGACATTATGAGTTTAAATAACAGATAGGAAATAAATATAGTTACTATATGTAATCCTAACTGTTTAAAATAAACTCAATTGACCATTGTTTGTATGACTTACGTTGTAAACGGTAGTAACATGTTTCTAATTTCTCAGAAACATGCCGCCTCGCCGTCACAACGAAGATGACTCAAACAATGGGGATGCTAACAACAGTAATGCCAACTCCGGCATACAAGAGTTAGCCACACTTATTTCTGGATTGGTGAGCCAACTGACTCAGGCTAACCAGAACATTAACCAGAATCGAGGTGGTGCAAACTAGACAACTTGCACGTTCAAACACTTCAATTCCTGCAATCCCCTGAAATTCACGGGTGCTGAATCGGCCACTGGTCTGCTGCAGTGGTTCGAGAGTATGGAGAACACCTTCATCAACAGCGAATGTCCCGAGAATCTGAAAGTTCGCTATGCCACAAGTGTTTTCCAAAAGAGAGCACTAACTTGGTGGAATGGGGAAAAGCGAACTAGGGGAGTGGATGCTACCTTAGCTTTGACATGGACAGAGGTCAAGAACCTGATGACCACTGAATTCTGTCCTCGAAGCGAGATGAGGAAACTGGAGACTGAGTTCTGGGAACTCAAACAAGATAGTGGCGAGAACGTCATCTACAATACTCAATTCCATGAGTATAGTCTGCTAGTGCCTCATATGGTGACACCCTTGGAGAGGGCGATTGAGAAATATATCGGCGGGCTGCCGGTACAGATTCAGGATACGGTCTACGGGAGTAATCCCAAAACACTGGAGGCTGCTATCCGTCTATCTGCAACTCTCACTGATAACCATGTGAAGAATGGGACTCTTACTCGGAAGGGACACAAGAAGACTGACACCAAGACTACTGCAAAAGAAGTCAAAACTGAAGTCAAGTCTGAAGCTGCTAGCTCATCCAAAAGTAGCAACAAGAAGAGGAAGACCAGAAACTTCATGGTCACTGCTCCTGCTGCCAAATCTGCGCAGCAATCCTCAAACAACTCAACTGCCAGGAATTTTACTGGGAACACTCCTCAGTGTAATACCTGCCGATATCATCACGCACCGAACTTGCCTTGTCGCGTCTGCAATAACTGCGGCAAGTTCGGTCATTTTGCTAACGTCTGTCATTTTGCGGCAGTGAATCATTCAGCAACAATAACCACAATCACGATAACGGCATGTTCACACACCTTGTGAATCATGCAGCAACGATAACCACAATCATGATCACGGCATGTTCACACACACTGTGAATCATTCAGCAACAATAACCACAATCACGATAACGGCATGTTCACACACCTTGTGAATCATGCAGCAACGATAACCACAATCATTTATATTAACACCAAAATCATATTGATTAATCACCGGTTCATCCGGTTATTCCAATGCAAATATATTGCATACACGTTTCTCATAGAAACATCACAACACAAACTAAAGGATTTCTCATCCATTAGTTTCAATCACATATCAGGCACACAAGTAGACTCATTCTACTTCTTATATGTAATGTTACAGTAAGTTGGGTAACTTACCTGGTTCAAACGGTTGTTCACTTGCTACAACCTCTTTTCCACCTCTGTGAATTGTCACTTAACGTTCACCACCAACACCTAGTTGCATATTCACACATATACAACTATATTCAATACATATAACACATACAATCAAGTTCAACTCACTTGACTGGTTTTGACTTTCTCAAGGTCAACTTATCACATAATTGACTCTATCTTACTATATTTAGTAAGTATTAGTCAATTAATCATATCCCATGCCTTCCTTAGGTATTTCATCAAATAATTGATGTTCATTATATTAGTTATGATCTCAATCACTTCTTTTAATCAAAATTCATTTATGATCATAACTGTTAATAATTTTTAACATCAATTCATCAAAATCATCATTTAACCCATGGATCATAATCCATATATATTTCAAAACAACAATTTACCCATCCTACTAGTTATCCCACCATGATATGGGTTTCATAACAACCGGACATTATCCCGGCTTTAAAACGAAGATTTCACCAACCAAATATCAAGTTCTTCGTTTCTCACAACCCCTAGTTATCAACCAGGCAATAATCAATACCCATAATCATAGTAATACATTCAAAACTAAATTTAATCCACAGAATATCAAACTAGTAAGAGAGATCGAATCGTTACCCTTTTGAACGAAGTTCTCGGATGAAAACGACGATCAGAAGTTGTAGAATCGATCCTTGGCACGATCCAGATGTTTAGATGGCTTCAAAACTGAAGTTTGTAGCTCAAAATTTCGTCTGGTATGCTTCTGGGACGCCTGAGTTCGAAGAAAGTAAAAATAAATAATTTCTTCATTGAATTGTGATAAGATCAACAATTTATCCAGCCGCCCCATCCGTCGCGTACCGCGAAGAGGGAAAAAGGAGCCTTCGCGTACCGCGAAGAATTTCGGGATTCTCAGATATTTTGGGTGCTTCGCGTACCGTGAAGAAACCTCAGAACCATCTTCGCGTACCGCGAAGAATCCCGAAACATACTATCTTTGTAATTCTCTTCGTTTCGCGATTCCGAACAATCCGTAACTCCGTTTCACGCACTGTTTTCTCCCACATTCATGATTTCCCACATACTATCAACCTATCATAATTATCATCATCAAATCGACATGGATTTCTAGAACGATCACATGTGCTCTTGCCATTGATGACGTAATTCTCACGTCTTTTCAATTTCAACAATCACAATCGTTAAATTAACGATTATTTCCAATACATTTACTTATTAAAAACGGGTCGTTACAAATCTCTCCTCCTTACAAAGGTTTCGTCCTCGAAACCAGTTATACCTCAAAAAGAAAAGGATACAATTTTGTCATCTAATTTTCCATTGAACATTTTCCTGGTCCAGGAACTTGTTTCTCAATCGTATAACCTTTCCGTTTTATATAACTACCCGCTTTTCCGCATAGTTCAACTTGTCATCACTTTCCAAGTCTCCTAGTGGCAATTAAGCCTAATTATTAGCCAAACATTTAATCAGATATGACACATTGAAAGTGTCATATATGCCATTCAATTCCTCCGGTAGCTCAGGGCGATAAGCATAACTACCTATCCGAGCTATAATCTTGAATGACCCAATGCAACGCGGCTTAACTTCCCTCGCTTTCTAACACTTTTCCAAGGAGAGACCTTTAATAATACAAAATCTCCCACCAGAAACTCAACATAGGAATTCTGACGGTCTTGTGTCATCTTCAAATGAACTAGAAACTGATCTATGCGTTCATTTGTTACTTTAACTACCTTTTTATTTACCAGTTCTTGATGCCTAACTACTCCCCAACACCCAGGAGTACGACATTTCCTCCCATACAATATTTCATATGAAGGCATTCCAATACTGGAATGATAACTTTTATCGTATGAGAACTTGGCTAAAGGTAAATAATTATCCCAACTATCTCCAAAATCAGTTATGCATGCTCATAACATACCTCCAGTATTCGAATAGTCCTTTCACTTGACCATCAATCTGAGGATGATACACGTGCTTATCCACAATCCGAATTTTCCTGATATTTTGATCAGAAATAATCGTCACAGGCACACCATGCCTACATACCACTTCTCTAACATATTTTTCAAGCATAATTGAACGTCTACCCTCACATAACCGTGATCATTATACATGATTCTACATAATCAATCTACAATTTATTATCTGGATTGACTTTATTCATCCAATCCAAATCATACACTCAAGTGTATTTCTACATACAATAAATATCCTATTTCTTTACAAATAGGCATAACTCTGTCTTTTTAAAGTCAAACATCATGTATAACGTATTTAGCACACAACCATAACCGAATGACTTAACATTCGCGTTATTCATTCATTTATATAGATAGACATTCTTATCTACCATTCATGCTCAACCATTATCATTTAACTCAACACATATGTGCACACAAAACTACGATCGTGCATCATATTTCTCAAGAGTCAGCTTAAACAATTTAACTCTTGAAATTTGATGTCTACACTCCTGTAGATCATCTTTTGTTCACCATAACATCTACATTATAATGGTTGTTTACACTCTTGTAAATCAACTCAATCATTATTACTAGTTGAATGTTCACATACCTCGTAAATCATTCAACTACAATAACGACACTGACCATAACCTTTTACATCCGCTTCACTTAAAACAACCAATCATATATATATATATATATATCATATATATATATGCTAATTGCACAAACAATTGTAGTGTGGACTCACACAGTCCTATGACTACAAATTCAACAAAACGAGTAACTCATTATCATGTACATATACATGAATTACCCCCAACGCCACAAAAATGTGGACTTACATGACAAATACCAACGCCATTTCATTATGGACTTACATGTTAATATTAATGCCACACACCAGTGGTCTTACATCAGTTTCACATGAACGTGAAACGTCACCCATTATCTGTGTCAGTTATTTTAAACATACAACTACACCTTTATTAGTTATGCAATTTATCATAACATTAATCAATTCCACAATTCAAATACCACCCTATGTGGTTTCATATTCATATATTTCCACACAATGTGGATTACCATCAATTTATAGTGTCAACTATAAATTATCATTTAATAACACCTTTCAACTTATGCAATTAGCACATAACATTCATCCAATACTACAAGACATCTATCAAGTAGTTAATTACCACCATCATGTGGTTTCATATCCTCAACATTTCATAACACATATGGTCAATTTACCATTCTTTTTATCATCATTACTACAAGTCAATTACAAGTAGTAACAACAACATAATCACATAACACATAAACACTAATATGTCTTATGGTTGCATATTAGAGAGTATGTAACTCACTTATTCACATTAATCATAACTTTGACTTTTAAAAGTCCATGTTGTTCAACGCATACCCACGTATTGACCAATCCACACGCATGTGGATTCTTTCCAATGCCTCACTAAGGAGGACTTGCATGATAACCCAATGCCACTCACCAGTGGACTTACATGATAAACCCAATGCCACTCACCAGTGGACTTACGTGATAAACCCAATGCCACTCACCAGTGGACTTACATGACAATATTAATCATCATTTCCTTGAGACTTCCTTTTTCACCAAGGATTCTCAAGATAGGTAATCACACCACCTGTGATTTACCTAAACTCAATATTTTCTCCATGAGAAGATCACACCACTTGTGATTCAACCCATTTTGCATTCACACACTTTGTGAATTGCTTGACTATTTCAGTCAAATTTCAAATAAAAAGTTCACACCACTTGTGAATCGTTCTTATTCCTCCATATCATTTATAAACATAACAAATGACAATAACTAAGTCATTTAAATACTTATTACATGTTATTGTCAACACCAAGTAATAAAAAAATTGTTAATGGGTTAACTCCACCCAACAATTTTCATCACCACACACACATTAACCTTCATGGTTATTAACTTTAATCTACTCACTAGTAGATAACACGATTGCCACCACAATCCTTTTTGTACACTTATTTGTACATTTAATTCAACACACACATTGTGTTTAATTCACACACTTAATATGCAGCACATATTATTCAAGACATTACTGTCATACCCATGTGACTTACACGCCCATCGTGTATAGATGCCCATATATTTAGTGGGTCAATCCCATAGTAAACACAATTACTATTCAACATTTGTCACTCAAGACATTTACATCACACTTACTGTGATTTACACACTCAATGTGTATTATTGCCCATATACCCAATGGGTCAATTACGTAGTACACTCAATTACCAACCATCACTCAGAATCAATTTACCTTAATCTCAATATCTAAGTATAAAATGATTTTCATAAAGAACTTGTTCATATAATGTTTGCACCAGTAAGTTGGCCAGACATACTAGTTCACTCATTATATGCCCAATTCCTTACTTCATTTATTTCATACTCAAGACATTGATTTCAGTTTCAAATAATCACATAATCACATTTCATATGTATTGATTCACAATACATTTATCAATTATAACACAGGAAATAGATATGCTAACCTCATACATTCGGCATCATGATCGGGTCTTCGAATCAAACGTTATGTTTTCATATCAAGAGCACACGAGTTTGAGATCAAGACGCACTTGATTCACTCAAACCATTGCTCTGATACCAACTTGTAACACCCAAACTTTCCACACGATTACACGTGTCCCATTTTAGGTCCCAGATTAAACTTTCTCAAAAATTATGTTCGGAAGCGTACAAATAACATTTCATAAGTTGAACACACTTAATTTCAAATCATTTACATTTATGATTAATAAAACTAGTGTGTTTAAGTTTAATACCATCAGAGAATTTTTACATAACGTTTGGTTCTGCGTCATAACATGCCCGATCAGATCGTCCGATGCATATCTATCTTTGACCTGTAACATCACATATAAGTCACCATTAGTTCATACGAACTAAGTAAGTAACCCCTCCCCGAGTTCCCACAACTCATTTAACACATCCACATACATATCATATGGATGTTTATCATATCTAGAAAATAATATATTATCTAATACAACTTTATCACTAGCACCTCTGGCTAATTTAAAACACAATAATCACCACATATATATATATACATATATATATATATATATATATCATTTGCTCAACCAATTTCCCACACACCTGTGGTTTCAACAATTCAATTTCCGGTGTAACCGGTTATCCACACATTGGTGGTATCATACACATATTAAGTCTTAAGATGTTCACCCACCGGTCCTTCCATCTAAGACAACTCCTAGCACCTCTAGCTAGTGTATCTCGTAACACATTACAGATACACTATCGATGTCCCAATTATAATTTGGTAACAATATTCAATCACCTACAAAACGATCCACTAGTGGGTCGTTTCCACCCAAAACCCCATGAATCACCCATTCATGTACAATTATTACAATTTAACACCACACATACATGTGCATATTTCCAATTTACCATTTGTTCACACGCCTTGTGAATCAATTACATGGGAATTGCAGGTTTTATGTTCACACACCTTGTGAATCCAAAACATGCGCTTTACCAATCCAACATTTACACCTTCGTAGATCACCACACGTTCACACACCGTGTGACTCATGCAGCCATAATAACCACCATCATGATCACGGCATGTTCACACACATTGTGAATCATGCAGCAACCATAACCACAATCACGATAACGGCATGTTCACACACCTTGTGAATCATGCAGCAACGATAACCACAATCATGATCACGGCATGTTCACACACACTGTGAATCATGCAGCAACAATAACCACAATCACGATAACGGCATGTTCACACACCTTGTGAATCATGCAGCAACGATAACCACAATCATGATCACGGCATGTTCACACACGCAGTGAATCATTCAGCAACAATAACCACAATCACGATAACGGCATGTTCACACACCTTGTGAATCATGCAGCAACGATAACCACAATCATGATCACGGCATGTTCACACACACTGTGAATCATTCAGCAACAATAACCACAATCACGATAACGGCATGTTCACACACCTTGTGAATCATGCAGCAACGATAACCACAATCATTTATATTAACACCAAAATCATATTGATTAATCACCGATTCATCCGGTTATTCCAATGCAAATATATTGCATACACGTTTCTCATAGAAACATCACAACACAAACTAAAGGATTTCTCATCCATTAGTTTCAATCACATATCAGGCACACAAGTAGACTCATTCTACTTCTTATATGTAATGTTACAGTAAGTTGGGTAACTTACCTGGTTCAAACGGTTGTTCACTTGCTACAACCTCTTTTCCACCTCTGTGAATTGTCACTTAACGTTCACCACCAACACCTAGTTGCATATTCACACATATACAACTATATTCAATACATATAACACATACAATCAAGTTCAACTCACTTGACTGGTTTTGACTTTCTCAAGGTCAACTTATCACATAATTGACTCTATCTTACTATATTTAGTAAGTATTAGTCAATTAATCATATCCCATGCCTTCCTTAGGTATTTCATCAAATAATTGATGTTCATTATATTAGTTATGATCTCAATCACTTCTTTTAATCAAAATTCATTTATGATCATAACTGTTAATAATTTTTAACATCAATTCATCAAAATCATCATTTAACCCATGGATCATAATCCATATATATTTCAAAACAAAAATTTACCCATCCTACTAGTTATCCCACCATGATATGGGTTTCATAACAACCGGACATTATCCCGGCTTTAAAACGAAGATTTCACCAACCAAATATCAAGTTCTTCGTTTCTCACAACCCCTAGTTATCAACCAGGCAATAATCAATACCCATAATCATAGTAATACATTCAAAACTAAATTTAATCCACAGAATATCAAACTAGTAAGAGAGATCGAATCGTTACCCTTTTGAACGAAGTTCTCGGATGAAAACGACGATCAGAAGTTGTAGAATCGATCCTTGGCACGATCCAGATGTTTAGATGGCTTCAAAACTGAAGTTTGTAGCTCAAAATTTTGTCTGGTATGCTTCTGGGACGCCTGAGTTCGAAGAAAGTAAAAATAAATAATTTCTTCATTGAATTGTGATAAGATCAACAATTTATCCAGCCGCCCCATCCGTCGCGTACCGCGAAGAGGGAAAAAGGAGCCTTCGCGTACCGCGAAGAATTTCGGGATTCTCAGATATTTTGGGTGCTTCGCGTACCGTGAAGAAACCTCAGAACCATCTTCGCGTACCGCGAAGAATCCCGAAACATACTATCTTTGTAATTCTCTTCGTTTCGCGATTCCGAACAATCCGTAACTCCGTTTCACGCACTGTTTTCTCCCACATTCATGATTTCCCACATACTATCAACCTATCATAATTATCATCATCAAATCGACATGGATTTCTAGAACGATCACATGTGCTCTTGCCATTGATGACGTAATTCTCACGTCTTTTCAATTTCAACAATCACAATTGTTAAATTAACGATTATTTCCAATACATTTACTTATTAAAAACGGGTCGTTACACTTAGATAAACCGTTCAATGTGGAGGTGGCTGACGGAAACACTATTGATATTGACACTATTATCGTTGGATGTACGGTGAACTTAAATGATCACGTTTTCCCAATTGATCTCATACCTATGCATCTTGGTAGCTTTGATGTTATCATAGGCATGGACTGGTTAGCCACCCACAGAGCGGAGATTGTTTGTCATGAGAAATATATTCGTATTCCTTTAGCTTCGGGTGAAACTTTGAGAATAATTGGAGAAACTGCTAGTAAAGGTCTTAAGCTGATGTCTTGCACTAAAGCACATAAGTACCTTAGAAAGAAATGTATAGCCTTCTTAGCACACATTGTGGAGAAGAAAGAGAAAGAGAAGAGAATTGAAGATGTTCCGGTGATACGAGATTTTCCAGAAGTATTTCCAGATGATTTGCCGGGTCTTCCACCAGAACGCCAAGTTGAGTTCCGGATCGACTTAGTACCTGGTGCGAACCCAGTAGCCAAAGCTCCCTACAGACTTGCGCCTTCGGAGTTGCAAGAATTGGCGAGCCAGCTACAAGAGCTGACTGACAAAGGATTTATTCGCCCGAGCCATTCACCATGGGGTGCACCGGTCCTGTTCGTCAAGAAAAAGGACGGGTCATTTCGAATGTGCATCGATTACCGCGAATTGAACAAACTCACAATTAAGAATCGATATCCACTGCCGCGCATCGATGATCTCTTCGATCAGCTTCAAGGCTCGGCATGGTTTTCAAAGATCGATCTGAGGTCTGGGTATCATCAGCTTCGCGTACATGATGATGATATTCCCAAGACAGCCTTCAGAACAAGATATGGCCACTATGAATTTCTGGTAATGCCTTTCGGCCTTACCAATGCACCTGCGGTTTTCATGGACCTCATGAACCGTGTTTGCAGGCCATACTTGGATAAATTTGTGATAGTATTCATTGATGATATTTTGATCTACTCAAAGACTAAGGAAGAACACGAGAAACACCTTAAGTTGGTTTTGGAGATCTTAAGAGAGGAGCGACTGTATGCCAAATTCTCTAAATGTGAATTTTGGCTTAAGGAAGTTCAATTCTTGGGGCACATAGTCAACGAATACGGTGTTCACGTGGATCCTGCAAAGATTGATGCTGTGAAGAATTGGAGTACGCCGAAGACACCGACGGAGATTCGATCGTTTCTTGGACTTGCCGGTTACTATCGGCGGTTCATATCGAACTTCTCCAGAATTGCCGTCCCTCTCACTGTTTTGACTCAGAAAAATAGGCCATACGAGTGGGGACCAAAGCAAGAAGAGGCATTCCAGACTTTGAAGCAAAAACTTTGTGATGCTCCTGTCTTAACGTTGCCTGATGGAAATGATGATTTTGTAGTTTATTGTGATGCATCCAACCTAGGTCTCGGTTGTGTTCTCATGCAACGGGGAAAGGTTGTGGCTTATGCATCAAGACAACTGAAGATTCACGAAAAGAACTACACCACACACGACTTGGAACTTGGTGCAGTCGTTTTTGCCTTGAAGATATGGAGACACTATCTTTATGGCACTAAGTGCGTAGTGTTCACTGATCATAAAAGCTTGCAACATATTCTCAATCAGAAAGAACTTAATATGAGACAACGGAGATGGGTGGAACTGTTAAATGATTATGACTGTGAAATTCGCTATCATCC
Source organism: Mikania micrantha (assembly GCA_009363875.1). NCBI lineage: Eukaryota > Viridiplantae > Streptophyta > Magnoliopsida > Asterales > Asteraceae > Mikania > Mikania micrantha. The sequence continues at coordinate 63,171 of SZYD01001767.1, read as the reverse complement.
TGGTAAAGCGAATGTAGTAGCAGATGCGCTTAGTCGCAAAAGTCAAGTTCAGATCCGTAGTGTCCGAGTGCACAATAGTCTCCGAAATGATGTTCTCACAGCTCAACAACACTCATTAGCTCAAGATGACTTGAAAAATGAGATGTCTTGTGGGGCTGAAATTTTATTGGAAACTAAGGATGATGGTTTGATGTATTATTTGAATCGGTTGTGGATACCGAACAGAGGTGATCTCAGGATGGTGATTATGAATGAAGCTCACAAGTCTCGTTACTCAATACATCCGGGCTCGGATAAGATGTATCAAGACCTTAGGGGCTTGTACTGGTGGCCTGGAATGAAGAAGGATATTGCTGAATATGTGTCTAAGTGCCTTAACTGCGCTAAAGTCAAGGCAGAACACCAGCGACCTTCGGGATTGTTATTACAACCAGAGATACCGATGTGGAAGTGGGAGAATATCTCCATGGATTTCATTACTAAACTCCCACGAACTGCAAACGGTAAAGATAGCATTTGGGTTATTGTTGATGGATTGACTAAGTCGGCTCATTTCTTACCGATACGCGAAACTTACCCTGTGCGGAAGTTAGCTCGTATCTACATTGATGAAATCATTAGCCGACATGGTATTCCCCTAAGCATAATATCGGATCGTGATGCTCGTTTCACGGCACGATTTTGGGAATCATTACATGAAGCTTTTGGAACAAGACTGGATCTTAGCACCGCTTATCATCCTCAAACGGATGGTCAAACGGAGCGAACGATTCAGACATTAGAAGACATGTTGAGAGCTTGTGTCATCGATTTCGGTGGCAGTTGGGATAGCCACTTACCATTGGTTGAGTTCTCGTATAACAACAGTTATCACGCGAGCATTGGTATGGCACCGTTTGAAGCTCTGTATGGCAGGAAATGTCGGTCACCTATTTGTTGGACTGAAGTCGGCGATTCACAGATCACTGGTCCTGAGATTATTCAGGAAACGACTGACAAGATCCGCCAGATTCGTGACAATCTATTAGCTGCTCGCAGTCGACAGAAGAGCTACGCGGATAAAAGAAGAAAACCTTTGGAGTTTGAAGTGGGAGATATGGTATTACTTAAAGTGTCGCCTTGGAAGGGCGTTGTTCGATTCGGAAGGAAGGGGAAGCTTGCTCCACGTTATGTTGGCCCTTTTAAGATCCTTGAACGGATTGGGAAGGTTGCTTACAAATTGGAACTTCCTCCAGAACTTAGTAATGTGCATCCGACGTTTCACGTGTCCAATCTAAGAAAGTGCTTAGCTGATCGGGATCTTCAGGTACCACTCGATGACATTCGTATCGATGATACCATGCACTTCGTTGAAAAACCAGTGGAGATAATGGACCGTGAGGTTAAACAGCTCAAACGCAGTAGAATTCCAATTGTCAAAGTACGTTGGGAATCGAAGCGGGGTCCAGAATTCACATGGGAGCGGGAAGATCAGATGAAGCTTAAGTACCCACATTTATTTACTACGGTCACTCCAAGTTGAATTTCGGGACGAAATTCCTTTAACTAGGGGAGACTGTAACATCACTATACTTTCAGTTGTCCGTACGTCCGTACATCCGTACGATCGTACTGTTACGACTGGATATTTATTTATTATGAATGATTATGAAATTATTGATTGACATTACTGATATTATCACTGTTACTGGTATACATGATTATAATTTATTATACGCGTAAACCACGGGAAGTTTAGTTGTAATTCAACTAAACAGACCCGTAGTGTTTATCGCGGTTACTTATCACTGATAATGATGGATTATTGGTCTGAGAATGAATTGAGATGGAATTGGGAGTTTGTTTGAGTCTGGTTACTAAACGTAGTCAAGGACCCATGGTCATGGTTTATCGAAATAGCGGTGGGACGGTGGCTAGGGCAGTTGCGACTGACCCTTACATATGCCCTATATATATGCATATTTCGGTCTATCATGGATGTGTCAGTGACTAGGGTTTAGTGGGTTTTGGTTTGGGAAATGATAATATTAAAGATGATTAATAATGAGAATTGATTACGCGATGGTGGGGTTACGGATATCATTTAAACGAGAATATTAATTCGGAAATATTAACTTAATAAATGATTCGCGTGGGTGACGATTCACACGAATATAATTATTAAGAATAATATTCTGAAAACAATATTCAATAAATTATAAATCAAATCGAATTACGACACGAGCGTCGGATTCGCAAAGGTGACGATCTTTACGAATACGTACGCGAGTAACGCATTTCGACGAGATAAATTAAATAATATCAAACGATATTAATTTAATAAAAAGAAACTTAAAACGTTTATTAGGAATCACAACTTAAATTAAAATAGAATAATTTAAATTATTAAATAAGTGACTTAACGATAATTAAACGAAAATCGTTTTAAGAAAACAATAATATTTAAATAAAATCATTTCTATAAAGATGGAAATTTATTATCTTAATGTTTTAAGGTTTAAATATATTTTACGATTATAATCGAACATTTTAATGATTAATCGCGATAAAAACAAGATCGGACGGGGTGTAATAACACACATAATAAGAATGAATTTCATTCTTTCTTCTTCATTTCACCAACACACCCATTCTCTCTCTAAAAACACACACACACATTCTCTACCTTCTCTCTAGCTTCTTGGATTCGTCACTTAACCGATTCGAGAGATTTCGGTGTCCAGACGACCGTGGGAACGAGAGCTACAATAAGATACAAAGAAGTCAAGCTTTAGATCGAGTTTGTGAGGTATGTAGACGTTTTTATTTTCGGTTTTTCCCTAGATCTAGTACCGAACGTGTTACTATGATTGTTAAACGAATTTTACATTTAAAAACCCTAAATCGCATACTGATGAGTTAGGGAGGTCCACGAAAGGTTTTGGATCCATAGGATTTAGGGAGTTCGGGGGAAAGGAGACGCTACAGGTTCGTCACAGCCCTTGGCCGAACCCTTTGGGGTGACCGAACCCTCCGAGCAGCGAACTCTCTACTTGGCCGAACGAACCCTGGACTAAACTCTTGGCTAGCGAACCATCATGGCCGAACCCTGTAGAGTGGCCGACCTTGTGATTAGCCGAACTATGTGCCAGCCTGGATCACGAACCTTGAACATACTTTTCATGCAGCGAACCCTATCATGGCCGAACCCTGTAGAGTGGCCGAACCTTGTGATTAGCCGAACTATGTGCCAGCCTGGATCACGAACCTTGAACATACTTTTCATGCAGCGAACCCTATCATGGCGAACCATTGAACCTCACGAGCCTTAGCGAACCATGTATGCACAACCCTTGAACGAACCCTAACCCATGTATCCAGCCGAACACTCACACGTTCTGCATATGCCGAACCCTATACTTTTGATGTTGGTCGAACCTTTTTCCTTTGTTGTGAGCCGAACCCTAGCATCTTTGAGACTTACGAACCCTCACTTTTACTAGGTTGGCCGAACCTAGTTTGAATTGGGTGAAGGGTTCGCTGCCCATGTATTGAATAATTTAGTTTGTATTCAATTAAGAGTTTAAGGACCAATAAACGACATGCTTAGGTAAATATATGTATATACATGTACATGCATGCATGAGTACATTCAGCCACCACCTTTTCTCTCTCTATACACAAGTTCTTATTTCTTAAATACTATGAATTGAAAATGTAGTGAATTTGATGGAAGAAGATCATATCTCGCATAGATTATGTAAAAACACTTTTAATAAACTAAAAGATGTAATGAAGTAGGCTAAGATGGTGGCTTGAATGGAGTCACGCATGTGGGAACAAGTACATGTGTGATAAAAATCATTATCTTAACATATAACTGCTTAGTGGTGCATACCAATAATGTTAAGACTTGTTCATCATTTAATAATGATAAAAGATGTATCAATAAAGTTAAACTTTGAGATGTATATAAACAAAACCCTAAGTGTAATAACTTAACTTAGGAAAGTAAACTAAATAAGAATAGATTTCACGATTTAGAGTAACACTTATGGTCAAATGACTTAAATTAAGTGCAAGTACTCATGAATATAAAACGTACAAAAATATTACAGATCGTTGAGTTACTACGAGTTACATACGCGAGCGCGCATAATAAGAGAACACGAATTCTAAGGACTTCAGGTGAGTTCTCATAACCTCCTTTTCTTTAAACTGTTTTAGTTTTAAAACTCGGAGGTGAAACATGTATACCGGTTTAAATATTATTTTGATAACACAAGGATAATACCTGTTTATCATTATGATATTCACTATTATGAACTATCATTATTATGGATTATCACTGATTATTATAAATCCGTGTAAACATTGTTATTGACTTCGGTGAATAACAAAGATTACATGTATTGTCTCATACTCCGTGAAATCATTACTTTTAACTTCGGTTATTTGTTTTGACTTCATGTATTGTCACGTGGAGGGTTTCCACATCCGTGAAGTATTGCTCTTGACTTCGGTTAATTGCTTTGACTTCATGTATTGTCACGTGGTTAGCGAGCACTCCATGATTCATGTATCTAACTTATGTTAAATACATAAGGAATCATGTATAGTCACGAACATTGATTGAGAATATGATTGATTGAGTTTGGTTGATTTGTTGTGGATTGATTGCCTATATTTGATTATGATTATTTGTGATTGGCTATGATTGATTTGGTTATATGGTTATGTGATTGTGTATGTGTTTGGCTGTTGAATTGATGGATGTGTGTTGGATTATCTCATACAGGTATTCATATGGATTTTCTCAAGAAGATCATAAGTTTTATACTCGTTTTAAACAAAGCATTTTATAAAACCATTTTAAGCATAAACTTTCAAACTCATTTTACTAAAACATTTTTAAATATAAAAACTTATGATTACTCACCAACTACTTTTGTAGTTGACACTTGATTTTCTTACATGTTTCAGGTGATGGAGACAAGTAGGAATGAAGAGAGGATCTCTTCTATTTTGGACATCATCATCATATAGGATCTTGGACTTAGTTAATTAACTAAATTTCTGGCGATTAGAGTTTAGTTAGTTTAACTAAATCTTTTGTGTATTTGACATACTTGATTCATGATAAACATGATTTTTGTGTAATTATTGTGGTTGATTAAATGATATATGATGATATGATTTAGATGCCCATGAGCTTGTGAACAATCTACACATCCCTCGTGGCATCCCGATGATTCCGCCGTCGGTCGGGGTGTTACAAGTATGTTAATGATTGTGATTAGTTTGAAACACTTGAATTTAACCTTTGCATTTCAAAGATTAATCAAACTAATCACCTACATTGTTACAATCAAATGGGTTAATGATTGTGATTAGAGAACCGATAGCCTAATTTCATATTTCCACAATTAGGTTTTTGCTGAAAATCTTTTTTTTTTCTTTTGCAAACTTCATTCAAATAAATTTTTGTGTCTAAATCAAGGCAAATAGATATTGGTGTTTTTCCAGTAGTATAATACAGTGTTTTAAGATACGGACTGGACAAGTTGGTCAGACCAAATGGACCAAAAACTAATCACAGAATTGAACTAGTAAACCTAGTTAAACTACTATTCAAACACACAACAAATCGGCTGCTCTAACTAGTGAACCAAATGGTTGAACTACTATTCAAAAACACAGCGAATCGGTCGCTCTAACTAGTGAACCAAATGGTTGGACCGATGAACCGCTGCTTGAACCAGATTTTAGTTTTTATACCCAACCCGAAAAAGTCTATTAGTTTGTATTGATTTTTCGAATCCCTCTCTTTCTCTATTAGTTTAAATCTAGCCTTTGGTTTCAACCATTTTAGTTTTTATACCCAACCCGAAAAAGCCTATTACCCGAACCCGAAAACTTACAATTGTTCGGTCCTTGGGTACCCACGAGGTTTATTCGGGTAAACTCGGAAAACCTGAACTAGGGTTCTAAGGGGCGGTAACATTTTTTAATTTTCAAAGCATCTATATGTTTTGAGATTGTCGAATAAATGCATGTTTTGGTTAAACACGTTTTAGTTATGCTATGGTTTAACATTTAAAATTTTTAAGGAAATGTATGTTTTGGTTAAACATGTTTTAATTTTATTTGTTTGAAAAATAGAGTATTAGTTTTTCAAGTATTACCCGCGAACCATTTAACCCAACCCGATTAAACCCAAGAACCGAAAACCGAGAACCAATTAAACCGAAGTTAAATGGCTCGGTTCTCGGTTCCAATTTCACATTACAAAACCCGAATATTTACCCGACCCGAGCAACCCGAAACCTAAGGAACCAACCCGAACGACAACTTTAATTCGAATCCCTCTCTAGCTATAGATAAGTGTAAACTTGTATGTTTAAATATGGCGTGAGTCGTCCGTTCTAAAAAAAAGCTAAGTTCCTGAATCACAAATAGTCAAATTTCACTGATTTCTACATGTGAACACTCGAAATCCTTTTTACCTTTAAAGTTTTAACATTTTGAACATCTCAAAATTTCATTTAAAACCGCTAAAAATCAAGGTTGTTAAAAGCAGGATCAGAAATAAAACCATTTGTTTTGCTTGTTAACTGATCAATCTGATTAGGCTAGATTGGAAAACCGGATACATGATAAATATTATAAAATTTATATACCCAATTTAATATAAAAAAATTGAAATTCGATTATGAGTCGATTTCTCGGTTCACCATAATAAAAGTTCAACTGGGCATGCAAACGGTTGCTGGTCCAACTGGTTTGACCAGCGCTTCTATCTAAGTTTTGAATACATTACTAAAAACCCATTTTTAACAATGTATTTAAAAACGTTAATGTGGTACTTTAAAACTCCCTAAAAATGAGGATGCATTTGGTGTGTAATATTTTTTTTGTAATGTGGGTAGAACTTGTCAAATGAACTAGAATTCTAAAAGAGAAAAAAAAGATTAGAGATTTGGATTTAAGAGATTCGTAATATAACATAAGAATTAAACTGATGTCCAAAATTACATAATACGTCAATCCTAAGGCATTGCCTCACATTGATGAACCAAAATATGAATTTTATGTTTCTATCATAATCTCTTATAAATTACTTGTATCCGACTTGTATGTATAATGTCTTCCCCACGAAACTCATTATTTATGATACAACATGTATCGATTGTTTGGTAGTCTTTTAAAATATATATTTAAAGACTACGTACCTCTTAATTAAGCAGAAGTTGAACTTTTTGGTAGCTTCTTAACAACATATATGAACCGATCAATTTAGGTTTAATAGTACATCAAAAGGACTTTTAATGGTTAAACTGAAAACACATGTTGAATGAATATTTAAGCAAACATAAACCAAAAAAACAAAACAACATGGTGTGATTTGATTGGTTAGGTAACCCCAAATAAAAACACAACCAAATAATAACTAAAAACATTATTAATTATTAAAGTGCTCACCAATGATGTCTTGTCCTAGTGGTAAGATGAAGGTATGGGGAAAGTGATAGAAGACCCAGGTCCTGGGTTCGATTCTTGATCCCACCCGGTTTTACCGACCTTTCACTGTTCCCGGGAATTGGTGGCTGGTGGGCTAGGGGTTCCGTCCGTCTGGACTAGTGGCCAGCTTGGGCATCCTTTAGCCATTGGGGGCCGCGTACGGAGTACCCGGTAATTGATTAGTTGGCCGTTCAAAAAAAAATTATTAAAGTGCTCAAAGCACATAAATTTTGAACTGGTAATGGGCCAATGGCTCATGTGTTATAGATAATAATTATTATTTCCACTCAAATTAAAATTACTGTCAAACACAGATGATTAAAATTGCTGGAAATTCTTATAATGTTTAATTACAATAACTTTGATTTAAAATGATAGTGCATTTTTCAGACACAACTTAATTAAGAAAATGTTTAGAATATTGGTAGTGGGTTAACTTGATCAATTTCAACGAAGGATAGAGGGTTAATTTTGATCATCGTCACTAAAATAATATGCATGTGTACGTATTATTTTAATATTGTAGGTCAACAAAAAGTTCAAGTGCGTGACATATGAGATTGATTAGTGCAAATCTAGGAGGTGAACTTATCTTTCCCATACCTAACTTATATTACAAAGATCCATGCTTTTGAATTACAAACAAACATAATCAGTAAATTTTCATTTTTAAGTGAGGTTAGTGAGAAAAAAATAAAGACAAATCTTACTCGTATGTTAAAATGTGTAGTATATAATTAAAACCTATATGCAATATATATTTCTGATAATACCCATTAAATCATCTTTATATATGTGATTCTATTGGTTAGTAAAGTACTGATTAACTTATATAAGTTTTTAAGTTTTGAATTTTGTGTAAGATATAATAAAAGTAAAATATGAAATTTTTTGAATCATGTAAATTAAGAGTTATTTGTACGTGTTATAATATATTCATCATTAAGAAATGTTTTTTTTCTATTCTGGTGTTATGTCATGAAACACTTGAAATAAGAAGGAATGAAAGAATGCCATAGCACATTTAAAAAACTGGAATTTGCAATTTCCTTTTTGGCTTTTTTTTATTCTTTTTTTTTATGTGGAGACAAGTATTCCCACTATCATGATTGTGTGGCTCTTAGTCTTTCTAGTAAAGCATTCAACTAATATTTTATTTATATATCTTGTTTTATTATTATTTTTTTTTAATTTCTGTCATTGTTCGATCACTAAATATTTCTTTTATATATTTATGAATGCAATATACGTATAATGTTTTCTTAAAAGTGGCATAATGGATGGTTCTATTAATATGAAATTGAGATTGTATACTGAATGAGTATACATGAACGTATACAAAGATAAATGATACAAATAGATAAGGCATCCAATTATTTAATATGATTCTAAAGTGCAATGAGTCCTAATCTAAACCTACCTATTGCATTATAATCATGGTTGTAAAAGTCGCTATGCGCTAGTCGGGCGGCGAGGTACCGCCTAGGGATTAATCGGGATTAATCGGGATTAATCGGCGCTAGGCGGATTGGAATTTTTATATGTAATTTTACAAATATATATTATATACACACATCAATATCAATAATTTAATATAATACTTCAAATAATTTTAAAAAATATACTTAAATATACTAAAAAAAGTACTTTAAAGTGCAAACTTAAACACTGAGTTCAAAGTTTAGAGATAAATTTCGATGTTAACTGCTTGGATTCGATGTTTCAGAGACATATTAAAGATTTTTGATTGAGAAATGTCTAAATAATCATGAAATTGGTCCCCTTTTACCATAAAAAAAGCCAAAAAAAGTCAAAAAAGTGAAAAAAAAATAAAAAACTGATCGGGCCGCCTAGGCCGCCTAGGCCCCGCCTAGCCCGCCTAGACCCCGCCTAGCACGGCCTAGGCCAAAAATTACACAGTAAGTGGGCGCCTAGCGCCTAGGCCGATTTTTACAACACTGATTATAATACTGCAACTTGTTTTAAGCCATAAAAAGACTGATAACAATTAACAAATTAACATACATGTTTGATACAAATCGGGTCAATAAATCCTAGAAATTGAGAGAAAGCGGTCTTATTGTGATCAAGTTATCAACCATCCTTGGAATACTATCAAGATAAGAATAATATCATAGTCAATGCTTAAATCTTGATAGATGAAGCCTTTAATTATAGCAGCAAACGTGCTTAATTTATATCTTTGGAGTAAGAAAATGGTGATCACTTGTTTGAGACTAATAGAGTGTCATAGCCTAGCGTAATGTAGCATTCTTAATTTAGTATTTTAAATAGAGTATTAGTAGGTTATATACATTAAATATACACTTTAGGCATCTTTATCCTAATTAATAGAGTAAATTGCACTTTTGGTCATTTATGTTTACATAAAATTTCAGAGTTAGTCCTTTATGTTTCAAAATGTCAAAATCAATCCTTTATGTTTTCAAATTTTGTAAACTCGGTCCTTTCTCCGTTAACGCCGTTAAGTACTAACAGAATAAAAGACAATATCTGAAAATTTATGTAAACATAAAGGACCAAAAGTGATGATTTTTTTTTACATTTATGCCCCTATTCTGTTAATACTTAACGGCTTTAACCGAGAAAGGACCGAGTTTGCAACATTTGAAAACTTAAAGGACTATCTCTGAAATTTTGTGTAAACATAAAGGACCAAAAGTGCAATTTACTCTAATTAATATGTTTGAATCTAAACTTCATTATTTGACACTTTCATTCATATAAGTTAACTAAATAATAATTAACAACCTAAATATAAACATTTATAAATAAATAAATCAAAATTTGTTTTATATGTTTAGTTTTTCTAAAAGCTCATAATTTGATTCCATTCCAAGATTCCAAAAGCTCACAGTTTGATTCTTACATCCCAAGTGCTATTTGATTCTCGATTCTTGGTTCTTATAAATTAAAATGGTAGGGCAAGGACTTTTCTCGAAATTTCTTTTAGTTTTCTTTTTTTTTTTTTCCCTTTTTTCTTTTTCATTTGATTATATATTTCTATGCTCAACTGCTTGAGTTTGAATTTTTAAAAGGAATGAAAAGAAAACCATAGTTTGTAATATTGTAAGATATTTCCTTTTAAAGGTGAAAAGAAGTTAATAGGCTGATAAATCAACGTACGGTATGAATACGAACAAAACTTTTTCATACTAGCTTGTTTATTTAACTTTAATTGAATGAGCAAATGAACACAAATACTTTAAATGAACAAATTTCTTTGTTCATGATCCTTCATTAAAATTATAAATGTACTGGTTTTCATTTATGTTTGTTTTTAATATTATAAAGAGTAAACTACGTTTTTGTTTCCTGTGGTTTAGTCAAAATAACTTTTTTCCTCCAAATGTTTCAAAATGTCTTTTTTGCTCCATAAAGTATGCATTCTGTCTCGATCAGCTCCAGCCCACTAACACCGTTTAATTTATCTGTTAAATGGAAGGGTATTTTAGACTTTTCTCACATAAGGACTAATTTTGTCATTTAATCAAATTAATAAATGGACTGGTTGTGTAAAAGATTTTTTTAAGGGACTATTTCTTAAATTACTTTCTTTCTTTTCTCTGACATAACAAGTCCTTAGGTATAAAAAGTCTAAAATACCCTTCTATTTAACAGAGAAATTAAACGGTGTTAGTGTGCTGGAGCTGATCGAAACAGAATGCATACTTTATGAAGCAAAAAAGACATTTTGAAACTTTTGAAAGAAAAACTTTATTTTAACCAAACCAAATGGAGGAAAAACTAAGTTTCGTACTAGTACTAGTATTATGAATGTACTGGGGAACAGACAATGAAACCAATAAACATAATAAAGGAGAAAAAAACAAAACCAATTGAAAGTAAACATGACTGTTGAAATTAAAGGACAAGTGAAAATTAAAAGTTAAATATTCTTAAAGATTGGCTAAATGCAAATGCAATAAGCAAAGTTTCAAATTGTCTCTACTTTCTTTCACGTATATGTATTTGCTTTTTTATATGATATTATGTTATTGTGGTTAGGTTCAACTAAATAGTAATCTTATTGTATAAAATGTTAGAAGGATTATTTACCATTTGATATGATAAATGTACTGATTTTCATTTATGTTTGTTCCTTTATTAGTAAAGCTATTTATCAAGCCGTTAACAAATGTTTAATATGGTCGTTTGGTAACATCTGAACATTAAGTGTTGAATCACAAAATCAGTAATATGTTTGAATAGTTAAGATACTTTGAACTAGTTAAGACTGTTTGGTTGAATATCTAAACGACTATACAGAGGAGAGATATCATCAGAGAGGAGAGGTCTTCGTCGTTGTCGGAGAGGAGGTTGTCGGGGGAGGATGAGCGGTCGCCGTCGGAGGTCGTCGGAGAGGAGAGGAGGCTATCAGAGGAGAAGGAGCGGTCGTCATTGGAGCTTTGGTCGCCGTCGGGATTGGAGAGGTGGAGAGGAGCTAACTCCTTTCTTTTTTCTTATTTAGACATATACCTAGATCTTAACCATTCAAATGCCTATTAAAAAAAATCATTCACATTTTGAAACAAATTGTCTGAATCTGACTGATTCAGACATTATCCCATTTAGACCAATGTTTTCAGAAACGAACCGAACATTGAACCGGACGTCTTACTGGTTACTGGTTGGACCGATCGGACCGGTTTCAAGAACCGGATGTCATAATGAATATATATAATAATCCAGAAGAAATTATACAATTATAAAATACCCATACGACCCGTATAGGACCATACGAGTCGTATGGATGGTGTATGTTAAACCAGCCTGATGTTTCCCTAACAGGTCCCATATTAAAATGCATTGCAAATGAATAGTGATTATATTAATATTATAATAAATAGTAAATTTAATGTTTATATATATATATATATATATATATATATAATGAGTGGGCCCTGATGCTTATATTATATATATTATTAAATATTATAAATTATATTATTTAAGTGTATGATCCATGTATTAACGTTTTAAAAATTTAGACTTAAATCGTCAAAAGTTTTTTCAACTTTGAAAAGTAATAAATAGAGATAAAAAGTATTAAATTTGAAAATTTTGTTTAATATTTGGTTTTTATTAAGTTTGAGAGATTTGCTTATAAATTTGTGAGTAATTTTTTTTATTATTTTTATAACATATTTGTGAGTTTTTGTATGATTTTATGTTTTTAGGAAAAATTTGTATAGAGTTCGTGATGATATATTTGATTTTGCTTTGTAACTTATGTTGTTGCGAATGATATTTATAATACCCGCTTTCGGGAGTATACTGTGATAACCCGCCGTAACGCGCGGAGGGAATAAACCTAGTATATATTAAAAGGGATGAAAAGTGGTAAACATAGATAAACGTATTAAATTTGAGAGATTTGCTTATAAATTTGAATTTTATTAAATTTGAGAGACTTGCTTAAATATTTTGTTTTTTTAATTCAAACAATTGTTTGCTAGTAATAGGGATTTTGAGAGTAATTTTTCTATTATTTTTGTAACATATTTGTGAGGATTTTGTATGATTTTATATTTTTATGAAAAATGTATACAGTTCGTGATGATATATTTGATTTTGCTATGTAATTTATGATTCTGCAAATGATATATAATACATGTTATCGGGAGTGTATTGTGATAACCCGCCCCAACGCGCTGGTTGAATAAACCTAGTTTTAGTTAAAAAATTCAAAAAAATAAAAAAAATTCAAAATCCGGTCTGATCAGTGAACCGGTTCCCGGTCCGACCTGTGAACCGGCTCAACCGGCCGGTCCCACTGAAAGCGATTCACAAGCACATTTTGGGCCGGGGTTCTGAAACAGTGATTCAGACTCATTCAAAGCCCTACCAAACAACCTTTTAGTTTGATTATAAGCAAAACAAGTTAAGGAAGCATAATAAAACTAAGGAAGTGCAATTCTTATGGAAGTATAATAAAACTAAGGTGTCGTGAATGATTTCCATTTTCCTTTCATACCCTCGTTTCTTCTTTTCTTTTTCCTTGAACCTTTTGATTTTTTATGGCTAAATATTTCATTTGATTACACTATAAAAAAATCATCTATCACTAATTCAAGAAACACTAATTTGTGTATTTCACATTTATTTTGCAAAAATGATATATCTATAAATTAAAAAAAAAAAAAATTAAGCGTATGATGCAATAGCTCGTTTCTAGTTGATCACTCCATTATTAATTAAGTCTTGATTTGTGGCTAGCTTTAGCAACTTTTTTTATTTTTTATAATAGTGGGAACCCACTTGCGTGGTAAATCCACGAGTCCCTCCAATATTAGACTAACCGAGAGGAATAGGTTAAGCTTGGCCGCAATCAATCGGGTAGGTGGCCTCAAAAAAATCGTCTTAAGTGAGAATTAAATTTGACCTCTAGGTTGTCCATCTTAGGGGTGTAAACGAAACAAGGCAGCTCGTGAAATACTCGGGATTGGATCGCTAAAAAGCTCGAACGAGCCAAGTCTTAACGAGCCCGAGCCCAAAAATGTGGCTCATTTAGTTATCGAGCCCGAGCTCGAGCTTTACATATCGAGCTCGAGCCGGCTCGCGAGTTTTAACGAGCTTTTTCTTTATATAACTTTTATTTATTATATTAAGTATTTATTTATAAAATTAATTATTTTTATATATAAAATTATGATAAATATATTTAAATAAAATATTTTATGTTAAATTTGGAAAATATAATTATAAATTTAATCAAATTAATAATTAAAGTAAATAAATTAAATACTTAAAATCTAAACGAGTCGAGCTCGAGCCTTAATGAGCTCAGGATTGGCTCGGCTCGCTTACACCCTTAGTACTCCCTATAGCCTCACCTTAACCACTAATGCACTTCCTTCTAGCTTTAGTAACTTTCATTATGGTTTTACTTTGATTTCAAGGTTATCATGCTAATTAAACTATTACTTTTGGTTTGTAGTGTCACAAAATTTAATATTGCATCGTAACATGTGAATACATGCTGCTTGACGTATGTGGATGCGAAATATGTGTGTGTTGGATAGTTTATAATTTAGATCAAAGGGGAGCTATTGTGACTCCTATTTTGATTCTAGTGGAAGAAAAAATTATATTTAGTAATTAAAGGTCGATCGTTCTTATTAATATTTGTATGGTTTATGCTCTATCACACCAAACAAACGTTCTAAATCTGAACGATTAGGCGATTAAGACATAATCCCATTCAGATCTTACCAAACAACGGTTTAGTTTGGTTATAAGCATAACAATTTAAGGAAGCATAATAAAACTAAGTACAATTTTTATGGAAATATAATAGAACTAAGGTGTCGTGAATGCTTTCCGTTTTCCCTTCATACACTCGTTTAATTTTTTTCCCCTTGAACGCCTTTTGATTTTTTTTTTTTTTGGCCAAATCTTTCATTTAATTACACAATAAAAAAATCATCTATCACTCATTCAAGAAGCACTAATTTGTGTATTTCACATTTATTTTGCGAAAATGATTTATCTGCAAATTAAAAAAAAAATAATAAGTGTATGATGCAATAACTCGTTTCTAGTTGATCACCCCACTATTAATTAAGTCTTGATTTGTGGCTAGCTTTAGTTACTTTCATCATGGTTTTACTTTGGTTTCAAGGTTATCATGCTAATTAAATATTGCTACTGGCTTGCGGTGTTACAAAATTTAATATTGTATCATAATATGTTAATGTGTAATGAGTTAAAAACTGTCGCACCCCATATGTGAATACATGTCTGCTTGATGTATGTGGATGCTAAATATGCGTGTGTGTGTCTGTTTTGGATAGTTAATAATTCAGATCACATGGAGCAATAGTCACTCCTATTTTGATTCTAATAAAAAAATAAAACTATTTTTAGTAATTAAAGGTCGTCTTATTTAGATTACTTAAACATATGTTGCATAAAAAATCAAATATTTGTATGGTTTATGCTTTACCACACCAATTGTACGTACGTATTATCCTTAATTAACTACTCTAATCGAAAGGTTAAATCAAGAGGTTAACAATAACGGCATCTTCAAACAAAAGTGGACGAAGAAATAACTCAATAAACATATTATTACCTTCAATCTTAATTAATAAAGTCACTTTTCTAGATAATACAACCACACACACACACACACACACACATATATATATATATATATGTATGTATATATATATATATAGGGGGATGTTCAAATGAGAACTATTTAAAATTGAGAACTAAAAGAACCAATTTTAGCCATAAATTTAGAAGGGTATAAAAGTAACTTCCACCATTTTAAAAGAAAATTACTTTTATAACCCTTAAAATATGTGGTTCAAATTTAGTTCTTATGGTTCTTTGATATTTAATGGTTCTTAATGGAGTAGGTCCCTATATATATATATATATATATATATATATATAGTGTATTACATATTATAACATAAAGATATGTATGATAATGATAGAACTTAATAAACCCTAAGAAATTGAATGAAAGATAACGATGATATGTTTTCTTATTCTTAATTAATGTGATTTTGATGAACAAATGAGATTTAGAAGCTTTAATTTTAATGGAATTCAATTGCTAAAATAATGCCCAATTGCTGTTTAATTTACATTTCTTTATTATTCTAGAATTTATACTTTAAAGCCGCCTCTTGCACTTATACAGTTATACTCCATTCAAGATCCTACTTGCCCAAGATGTATAAAAGGTTTAATTGCTTGTATCTGGTTTTAAATACTTTATGAAAATTAAGGTTTTTGTTTTATTTTTTAAAAGTATAATACTAGTTTAAAAAATACGACCTCAATTTTTTTCTTTAATTCCTTTTAGAAGGTGTGACTAATATTGAACCTATTTTAGTATCTTATCAAAGTTTGTCATATCACTTGAACTTACTCTAATACAATTGAACTCACTAGACGCACGACACTGAACCCAATTTTCATTAATTTAAAAATAAAATAGACAAATTAAAATTAAATAAAGTACGTAGAAAACACGTCACTACAAGGAAAGCCACCTGTAGCGACGACAAAAGTCGTCGCAATAGCCCAGAAAAATCGTCGCTATAGGTTACAGCGATGACATGTGGTCGCTGCCTAGTCGTCGCAATAGCCCAGAAAAGTCGTCGCTAAACATGTCGTTCCTATAGGTTAAGCTATAGCGACGACTTGTCGTCGCTATATGTGTCTGACACATTTTCTTTTTTGATTTATTTTTATTATGTTAATAATTAAGAAGAGGGGAGAAATCTGCGAAAATGAGGTCTGTTCGCGTTTTTAGGTATATAGGTCACCCTCGAAACTGATGTCGCGCATTAATTGCACTGAACGCACTCGGTTTTCTTTTACTTAGCCTATAGAGACGACTTATCGTCCCTATAGGTTATTTAATTTTTTTTTAATTTTTTTTACCAGTAATATCTAGAATAAAAAAATAAAAAAAAAACAAAAAAAAATAAATTCCACCTATAGCGACGACTTGTAGTCGCTATAAGGTTTTCGCAAAACCGCCAATTTTTTGGTCAAAACCCGCCCTTTTCGTCTTCAGCTATAGCGACGACATGTGGTCGCTATAGCTTAAAAGCACTGAAAAAGTACTTTTAAGATATAGCGACCACATGTCGTCGCTATAGTTGAACCTATAGGAACGACACTTCGTCGTCGCAGTAGCCTTTGTCCCCTTAGTTGGCTTTTCTTGTAGTGCGTGTTGGCTCATGATATGTGTAATGTTATAATTTATAAAGGCAAAATATTTTGGCTAGAATCGGGTGGTTTTCTTGAATCAACTCAAGTTTAATAGTATATGAAAATTTTAAGTTAAAAATTTATAATATGGTGTGATTTTATAGATAAATTAAATAAGATAAAACTAAACCCCTAATTAAATCCATTATTATTGCGAACCATCATCATCGTCCCCCCTCTTTCTACAACGACACACTCCAATACAGCTACCACTACCACTACCGTTACCACTATCACTACCACTATCTTCTCAACTGTCACGCGCACAACTCTCCTTCTGTCTTCACTCCGCTACCATTGCTTTTAGCCACTATTGCCTTAGGAAATGTTAAAACATTTGATTTTAGAGTAAAATGTCATTTTAGTCCCCATGGTTTCATAACTTTTGCAATTTTAGTCAAATAGTTTAAAGTTTGTCATTTTGGTCATTATGGTTTCATTTTATTGACATTTTCGTCTCTATGGTTTGGTAATTTGTCATTTTAGTCTAAATTATTAAATTTAATTGGACCAAAATGACAATAAAATGAAAACCATAATGACCAAAATTGCAAGATTTAAACTATTAGACTAAAATGGCAAAAGTTGCCAAACCATAGGGATTAAAATGACAATTTTTACTCTTGATTTTATCTTACTTCACATGCGGCTTCATGAACCCACAATCGAACCCATTTTGTTAATCTAGTATGGTTGTATTGGGTTCCCACCCAACCTGTTGAACCAACACGACCCAATTGGTTATCTCTGTAACGCACTGTCTCTATATCAGAGGTTAGTTCGCACTCAGGTTTGGTCGATTCACTTAGGATTTTGTGGAGGTTGCATCTTAGAATATATATTTGGTAGGCGCTGTGATATTAATTGAATGTAAGATTCAAATATTTTTTATTAAAAAAGCCATATAATTACTCATAAGTATTTTAAATAATAAAATAAAATTTTCCCCGACATGTCGCCAAGGCAACTTGAAAATCTGATACATATATAAGTAATAAAACGCGAATAACCTAAAGAGGGAAAACAATGAGTGAATAAAATGAAAAACTTTGATTATTATTTTATAAATTTTTAAAGAGTAAATTGCGAAGATAGTTCATCTGATTTGATAATATTTCACTCCTAGTCTTTATTTCATAAATTACTCATATGATCGCAAACTTTTAAATATTTGTGATGCATATAATCTTAAGGTTATTAAATTACTCTCACATGCTTGACCAAATTATCCTCACATAAGGACTGTATGTGTTAGAAATATTTAAAGTTAAAAACTATATATATGGGTAAATTTATAAAACTTAGGATCACAAGTGAAAAACTAATAAATCACATGAACCATTTAGATAATTTATTTAATCTAGAAAACATGCATTTGGATGAAGTTTTACAATGTGAAAGTCATGTGTTCTGGTCTCACTTGAAACAATATGTTTCATGTGGGCCTGAAGTTTTGCCACAATGTCTCTTCGGATCGTTGTATGTGCTTCTCGGACTTGAGTGGCCTTTTACCATTAGGTTTACCGAGTCACTGACTTAAATGTATTTATTGGTTGTTTAAAAAAATGAAAATGGTTTTGCAAGCCATAAAGACTTGCCACTCATTAATATTCTCAGTTGAGGGAATCATGGATTCATTCATGCTTTGGCTATATTAAATATGATGCGTATTGTACTTTTCTAATGAAATGTCTTAGGTTTGAAGTTCACCATTTTTTGCTAGAATGTGAGGGCTCGATCATGCTAGGCATTTTTACGGGAGAGTGAGTCAGGTGGCTGAGTCTTAACAGATTAAAAAAAATGTTTTTATTTAACAAAATATTTTTTAATTGTTAAATAAATAAAAATCTCAATATTGCGCACTTCTCATCAACTACGATAGCAATGGTAGCATCAAACTTTCAAATGTCCCAAACCATTGAAACACGTTCCTAAAAAATGAATCGAATTCAGGATTTGAGTGAATATATAAGTGGCATCAATCAAAGTCAACAGATGTATCTTCTCAACAGTTGAATTTTAATCATATTATTCGAACATTTTTTTTCTAGGAAAAAAAAAAGAAAGAAAAAGAAAAAACTTTAATTAACACAAAGCTCATATTAGACTGTAGTAACACATTAATATGAATTAATATAAATCACACATTTTTTTCTCATAATTTTAAAATAACTAATAATATGTTTGAAGATTAACTCTTTGAAGTTAGGTTATCATAAGATAAAATCCCAAAATTACAACGATTTTACGTCTTAAATGGTCATAAATTTACGCAAACTCATAAAAGAATAAAGTATTATAAATGTGTTATAATGATGTTAAAAGAAATCCAATATTTGGCTTCAACTTGACGAAATTATTTTGGTTAATGCTTTAAAAGCGGGTTATAATAAAATTACAATCCTATATGTGTGTTTTTTGAAAATACTTTAAAAAGTATCATGGAGTCTAATTAACTCTAATGAACTGTGAGAAAAAGTTAATCATAAAATTTTTTACGATCTTCATGTCTCCGCAAGTAATAGTTGTGTCATTTGTAATGTGGTATAAGACTGTTTGTAATAAGGATGTCCCAGACGTGATGTCCCTTGTTCACGCCTGAATCACACCCTCTCCCTGTGTGAACTCATAAATCTGGGGACGAACTCAACTCAACACGTATTACATTTTCGGATAAAAAAATGCATAAAATTACACTACGTAGCAAAAAAATATAGAGATGAATACAATCTTACCCCTATCCTAAAAGGAGGTAGAGAAGCTAGTTTATAAGACCCCCCTGATTTCACCTCTCTTTTTTTAAAAATATAATAAAAAACATGATGCATGTAAAAACAATCACATAGAGAAACGCTAGGTTGGAAACCACATACACATGGGAAAACAACATGGAGAAACAAATGCATATAAAGCCAATAAAACAGATTAAGTAGAATAATTGAGTACACAAAATATGCAGTGAACGCAAAATGCCAATGAAACCAATGAAAAGCAAAAGCCAAATATAATCTACACATACACCATATAAACATGCAAATAACATAGAAAACAAACATACTAACATGTCAAGCACAGATCCTTATAAGGTTTTGCCTAAAACTAGGGTTGCTAACCTATATCCTAAACAATTTAATGGTCTCTTGTTTTTCTTTTACGCCTACATGAATTTTTATTACTGATTATGTTCTTAGAGAGTTGAAACACTAACAAATTCTGGTGGATATGTTCATCTCATGTCAAGCCTAGTTCGGCCCTTGCACATCTTTCCCTCCATAGTTAGGTTTTTTACTCTTCGAACAGGAGTCAACATATTTCTTTTTCTCACATGACTTAATCATCTCGATCTCCCCTGCTTCTCTTTTGTAATAAAATATTTAAAACTAAATAAAGAAAATAACAATTTAAATATAAAAAAGAAAGAAAAGCAACCCGAGGTACACACTCTTTCTTGATGAGCACAAATCTTTTTCAGATTGGGAATCACAATCTTAGGTCTCCCATGCTTTGTCTATTTCAAATAGCAATATTATAGCGACCCCTCTTCTTTAATTATGATCAAATCATCTTAAATTCTTTCAAAATTTGATTATGTCCACAATATAAATTTACCATTATGGTATCACATAGATACCAAATACCATTGTTAATAAGTTAAAAAAATAACTTGAGTTGTGATTAATATATTGATTTTAGATTTTATAATCTACGGTTTTCATATTTTCGCTTATATAAGAAATTCAAGACAATTACAGTAAAGAGATTTGGTTAAGATTTAGGCTAAAACCCGAAACAAGCTTCTAAATTTATAAATAAGATCAAAATGAAATAACTTTTATTATTATAAACATGTAACTTGGGTATCACGTGCTAAAATCTTATAAAGTCTACATTTTCTATTTCTTGCATCTTTCTCTTATTTAATGATAATAATTAAATATCTAAATATATTTTATTATTCTAATATTTTTTTAGAACTTGATGAAAAAGATTTTAGTTATATCTTATTTAAAATATAATTTTATAATTCTTAAATCTTTACTATTTGTTTTTTTATGGCTCTTAAATCTTTATCATTTCTTATGTATCTAAGATGCAAATTTTCATAGAAATTTTTAGGTATAACTTTTTTGTTTTTTAATTCATGTATTTAATACATGAGTTTCTAACGCAATTTTTATTAAATAAATATAAAATATAAAGTTGATCTAAATGTCAGTTCAATTTAATCATTTATACATACATAAAACCACATTACTAAGAAGGTGATGACAAGATGATGATGATGATGATAATGTATGCGGCTTCATGATGTGAAATATTAAAATGAGGTTGATAGACGTATACCCTCTACATGACTACATTACATACTTGAAATGTTGCACCACTTGCATAGAAGATGATCAACAGATAAAAAAGAACATCATGCACATAGTGTGTAAAACACCTATATGTTGGCTCATGAGTCATGAAAAAAGGGGTTGACCAATCCCTCAAGTTTAAGCCTGGAAACAAAATTGGGTTGGGTAACGGGTTCGAACAAATTCAGGTTATGATGGATGCAGGTTCAAACAGTTGCTAAGTAAAATTAGTTTGAATCTACAGGAGTCATTTTTAAATTATTAATTTAGTTCAAGTTAAAATAAGTTGTAACTAGACATATATTTTATTTAAATAATGTTTAGTAATTTTCTTGTCAAAAATGTTATTGACCATTTGATACTCTTGGTATTGATATAATTTTTGTATTAATGATACAAGTGATAATTTTAAATAAGTTTTATAGTGGTGATATAGGTGATCAAGATATAACAAAAAGCAACATAGTTGTAAAATATCATCACTAAGTAAGTATTGTAAGTTACTTTTTCATATTTTTTATTTATATCATTTATTGTTTATATGTATTTCATTTAAAAATTTTAATTTAAAGATATAAACAATCAATTATTAGCCAATACAAATCCATGATAGTAATTTAACCAATGGTAATAACTTTTACTTTTGTTCATAGGACAATTTCATTAACATAATCATCAGCAATTAGAATCGATTGTAAATCTTTGATGATTGTGCTACTAAAATTGCTTTTGGTAACAAAAATGAAAATTTTCTGATTGTCATTTTCAACTAGTATGTATTATTTATTATAAACCAACAGTAATGGTTTAAACTATTAATATACAATTTTATTTCTTCTTATGTATAACAACTATATCTAGATGATCTTCATATAGATTGTTTTATGAACCATATTTTTAATGGTAAACAAAAAATTATTTATGAAAATAGCCTCAATTTTTGTCTCTTGCACCAGGTCTTTGAAAAGCTTGAGCTGGTCCTGTTCCTACTCTAATTACAATAAGTAGTGATCCGTGCACAATGTATTTTGGGAAATTGCTTTCTTATGCATCATTCACACAAGCACAACTTCAAATCCCTGTTAACCGCATAATGGGTTCTTATGAACTCATATTCATCATGCAACATGAGTCACACTGCATAATGGGTGTGAATTTGCAGCAGAAGATGTTGAAAGTGGTTCATAGGTGAACGTATCCTGATTTGACAAATTCATTGAATGGTTAAAACAGGAGTTGGGTGTCCCATTTAGGTAAAGTTGCTATCAGAGACAGCTCTTTATGGGTTCTTGATTTTTGTATCTTAGACCAATTATTTGATTCTCTGTCAAGATGCAAAGGAAACATCCAATTGACCCTAGACTTCCCCACTAAATTATGGGTGACAGCCCCACCCATCAGGTCCTTTCTTTGTGTGTGTGGTCAGTTGTTGATGCAGATAATTCACAAAGAGGAAATCAAGTTTCAATTTCAATGAATGGACAGATCCACAAGAATGTTATCCTTTTGGAGTTTTACAATGTTGTAAAACATGAATATGAAATATTGTAACCTGTTGGGCAAGATGACAAAAGCGATGCGTGTTCAACCGCATTGTAGCCCCAATTTTAACTTTGAAGACCTTCTCATTTCATGGCGTTTCTGCATATTTAGTTTAACAGACGCTTGTACATATGTGTACGGTAAAACTGCGTGCATTATATTACAAAGCGATCCAACCCTTCCCCAGACCTTGTGCAAGATGAGAGTTAAGTCATGTCGCAAGTTCGCCCTTCTTGATTTTTAGTCTGATGGGCAAAGCACTTGAAAGTTAGATTTTATTAAATATTTCGGTTGTATTAGTTAGTGAACTAATATTTTTCGTATCAGTTTTTACATTTATTAATTAATAACACTTGTCATATTTAGAATTGTCAACAAAAGCAAGAGTAAAGTTAATATACAAAGTGAAATTTTCATAAAAGTTATAGGAATCAACAAGGTGATAACACATATAGATGTGAGTCAATTCATTAAAGGGCAAAAGAGGGGAATCACATCCTCATTTGATTTTTTTACATTAAATACCAGTTTCATTAATTTTTTAAACTCAAAATAATTTTTATACTTTTCATTATTTTAAAAAAATATATATATCATGACATTTATGTGGTTTAATGTTGACCAAACATTTATTTTCAGGATTTAAAATAAGCGTCATGATTGGATTTAAAATAATCGTCTGGATCGGATTTAAAGATTAACTTTACAAGATTTGGTTATTATAAGATATAATCCCCACACACATCATTTTTAAAAGGTTGTAATAAGTTTGTGTGATACAAAGTTTTGTTATCCTCATAATGTGTTTTCTATCTCATTTTACATTTTGCTAATATATGTTTCACTAATATTAACACATTGTAAAATATGATAATAATATATCTATCTATTATAATAAATAAAGTTTCTAGGGACACATGGCATGTTTCTACAACACCTCAACTTAATTTTTCCACATCTCTCTCCTATTAATTACATCTTATATTAATTATATCTTTTATATATTTTTAAATTTAAAAATATTTTTAATGCAACAAAAATATATTAATGTTAAAATACACGCTTTTTTAAAAATCAAATTATTATAAACTTAAAAAGAAAAAGAAATGTTTGAAGAAAATAAACTTTGAAAAAGTTAGGGTTTTAACAAATAATATAATTATTTTATTAATTAAAGTATTAAGTTATACTAAATTTTAATTATATTGTTAAAAAAACATCTTAAAATGTATAAATTTTCTTTAGTATTTATATATTATATCTCTTTATTTATACCCCGTGTAATACACGGGGTATTAACCTAGTATAGAATAAATATATGTGTGTATATTTATAGTAATACTATACAGATAATCAAATTTTTATTTTTTTTCCATACAAGCTTTACCAATTATAATTGATTTCAAAATTTACAATAAATTGATCTTAACAATTAAAATTGTTCGATTAAATGCTTAGATTGTTTCCTATAGTTTTTATAAAATATTGTTTTGTATATTATCTACCTCGTAAGAGCAATATATTATAACCTGGAAAGATAATGCATCCTTTAATAAAATATTCTCTTTAGAGCTTTTGTATACACCTTTGTGTCTGCTTATAACCTCTACTCTATCTCAAGACCAGTATCTTTTATACCATAAAAATACAAAATTGAAAACCTAGAATGAAGGTTTGACTGCATAAAATTGCTACAAGTTATAGAGACAAAAATACCAGAAATAATTGTCTTAAACACTCCATGTGTAACCTTTCAAGTCATATAAATAAGAGGGAAGCAAATAAAAATTAAAAAAAAAATAATGTGGATGAGGATAAAGTGAATAAGACACCATATGCCCCACTCTTTTTGACTTAAAAAAATATCATATAATGGCCTTCCATATAGTGGAAATGGCACAATATGTAACAACTTCTTGCTAAAGATTCATGGTGCTTTCTTTCTTAAACTTTAGTTTTTGCCGAATAAAATGGTAGCTGAAGAAAACTAAAGCAACTATGTGAACTCTAGATCATCAAGCATACGGATGGCGTCTTTTATAAAACGGGTATTCATTAAAATTCATTCTGCAGTAAATTCATGGGAAAGAAGACACTCACCTTGCAGGCGAAGAAGTCTGCACAGAGATGTAGAACAAGAAGAACTTCAAAACGTGAATGCAAACTGCCTGTCATCATATTACAGTGTCTTTGTAGCTCGCCTTGCAATCATGGTACCAAAGTTTAACATGTTTCAATACCTGTAAACCAAAATAAATGAAATTTTATA
Organism: Mikania micrantha; assembly: GCA_009363875.1. Classification (NCBI taxonomy): domain Eukaryota; kingdom Viridiplantae; phylum Streptophyta; class Magnoliopsida; order Asterales; family Asteraceae; genus Mikania; species Mikania micrantha. The sequence continues at coordinate 37,740 of SZYD01001767.1, read as the reverse complement.
TAATTGGTTAAGTATTGCAGGTAATGCTGGCAATTCTTATAGGTTTGCTAACACTTCTCACATGGCATTTCACTAAAGTGTACACAAGAACATCATTAAATGCTTTGGCGTATGGTTTGCGGTATGAATTATTGCAGCGGCCTGTCTTGCGTATGTGGAGTGTTTTGAATTCCACTGTGGAAATAACAACAGCTCAAGTTAAGCTTTCTGAATATGTGATCAGAAAATATGACAAGCCTGAAAACCAAGCACAGCAAGTTGAGGTTTATGTCAATTATATTTCTGTTTTTTATTAAATATGTGGAAAACTAATGTGAATTTTATAAACTTTTTTCATCAGTTATATGAAGTTATGAAAGACGTCACATGGGCATTATTTGCAAGTCACAGAGCTCTCAATTCTATAACTATAAAATACAAAAACGGATTTGTTCAAGCGTTTCATAGAAATCCTAGAGACAACAGTACATACTACATATACAATGATCTCACAAACTACACAATGGCCGGACCTTATGATTCCAACATGTCATCATCTCATCAAGGGTGGAATGATCAAACAATACATAGTAACATATCAGCAATCTGGTACCGAGAACCACTGGATCCTGACACTGGTGAAAAGATTGGAAAACAGAAGGCGATTGCTCCAGATGAGTTGATAAATATTGCAGGGATTTCTCAAGTACCATATGGTGCAGCTTCATGGCATGTAGCTGTGAGTAAATTCACTAATTCGCCCTTGCTTTCAGCTGCGATGCCGGTTCGGGATGCCTCTCAAGGAAGTATAGTGGCAGTTGTAGGTGTTACCACCTCCCTGTATAGTGTTGGTCAGCTTATGAAAGAGCTTGTTGGATTTCACAGTGGTCACATCTATTTGACATCTCAAGAGGGTTGGTTGCTAGCCACTTCTTCAACAACTCCATTGTTAACAAACACATCAAATGGACCCAATCTCATGATGGCAGTTGACTCACAAGACCCGGTTATACAAACTGGAGCCAAGTGGCTACTAAAAGCATATGGGAAGAAACCCCCACCGAACCATGAGGTTCATGTAGAGCATGCCAAATTAGGCAACCAGATTTATTACATCGATTCGTTTTTCTTGAATTTAAAGAGACTTCCTATGGTACTTTTACTTCTTTCTTTGAAGTTTCATTTATGTGTGTACATATATGTATGTATGTATGTATAATTGATTTGTTGTATGCGTATGGCACTTACAGGTTGGGGTTTTAATCATCCCAAGGAAATACATAATGGGGGAGGTGGATGAGAGAGCTTTTAAGACATTGATGATATTGATATCTGCATCTGTGTGCATATTAATTATAGGATGTGTTTGTATATTTGTGTTAACAAATGGGGTTTCAAAGGAAATGAGGTTACGAGCAGAATTAATTAGCCATTTGGATGCAAGAAGGAAAGCAGAGAAATCTAGCAACTACAAGAGCCAATTCTTAGCAAACATGAGGTAAATGCTTTGATAATTTCTTCATTTTAATTAATCAAAGTATACGAAAATGTTAAACATACATAGTTGTAGATTTATAATCCATGGTTCAAATGTTACCATTTGACAGTCATGAACTGAGAACACCAATGGCTGCAGTCATAGGATTGTTGGATATTCTTATATCCGATGAATGTCTCACAAATGAGCAATATGCAACAATTAGCCAAATTCGTAGATGCTCAACAGCTCTACTACGTCTTCTAAACAATATTTTGGACATTAGCAAGGTGATATCATCAAAAAGCTTATAAATATAGCTTTATGTTACTTTCAACACATAATTGCATACTGCTAGTCAAAGATAATATGTTCTCACTATATTTAGGTTATATATTTTAACTGAATTATAACTTACAGGTTGAATCAGGTAAACTGGTTCTGGAAGAAGCCGAGTTTGACGTGGGGCGAGAACTTGAAGGATTAGTAGATATGTTTTCTGTGCAGTGCAAAAACCACAATGTGGAAATCGTTATAGATCTTTCTGGTATTTATCATAACAGCATAATTATTACTGAATTTAATCTCTACTTAACAATTAACAATATGTTTTGTTCTCTATTTGTAATCAGATGATATGCCAAAAGTAGTACAAGGAGATTCTGCTAGAGTTGTTCAAATTTTTGCTAATCTAATCAGTAATTCAATCAAATTTACAACATGTAAGAGCAATGTTATCTAAAACCAGTTATCTTGAAGGAATTCAGTAATTTAGGCAAGCTCAGTTGATATTATAAATTTACTAACAGCAGGATATATTATTCTGAGAGGATGGTGTGAAAATCCACATTCTTGTGTTGAAAATGGGAATTTTTCGCTTGATGAAAAAGATTTGTGGTCTGCACCAAAGAATAAACTGGTACAACATGAATGCCAAGAGAAAAGTTCCTACAAGAAGGACAACAAAGTGATTATTTGGTTTGAAGTTGATGATACTGGATGTGGTATAAGTTTTTATTTAAATGTTTATACATTATGTTCTTTTCATTTTTTTAATCATCCAACAGATGATTATGATTCATATGGTTCTATCTTTTATTGTATAGGAATCGATCCAAGCAAATGGGAGTCAGTATTTGAAAGCTTTGAACAAGCTGACCCATCGACGACGAGATTGTAAACAATTCTACCCATCTAAACTTTTTATAAGATCATATACATAAATGCTCTATATATTCGTGTATGTTTTCTGATTTTTTTTAATAATTTCAGGCATGGTGGAACTGGTCTTGGCCTCTGCATTGTTAGAACTCTGGTGAGTGAAACAGTCTTTTTAACCAGTTATCAAATTATCACATCAAAAGAAAACTCTAAATCAACACAACATCCAAAAATGGACAAGCAAATAATATTTCAAAAAAGAGATTTACTTGTAGGAAATATTGTTTTTGGTCTGAAACAAGTTGATTCATAACAGGTTAAGAAAATGGGTGGAGAAATTAGAGTAGTGCAAAAAAACGGACCAGGGACCATAATGCAACTTTATCTACTACTTGGTACACCTGTAGATGTACCAACAGAAAATTACAAAGTAAAGTATGCAGATCATAACTTGAAGGTTAGAAATGTCAATTTTTGCATTAATTATTTAATTTTATTTTATTATATAATCAATTGCAACTTATGAAGGTGGCTTCCATGTAATGGCAGGTAGTGCTTGCCTTAAATGGAAGTATTTGTAGGATGATTTTGTCCAAATGGCTATTTAAAATTGGAGTGCACACATGGGAAGCATGTGAATGGAATGAACTGACACACATACTTCAGGAGCTTTTTATACCTTCACGTTATACCCAAAATTTGACGTATGAATGTCCAAAAGTTGAATCAATAAGCAAGCAGGAAATGGAGGTTTCGGTTTTCATCATAGTAATTGATATTGGACTGTTAAATTTAAGCACAGACATATGGAAAGAACAGCTCAATTTCCTAGATATATTTCATAAGAGAGCAAAGTTTGCATGGGTTCTAAACCATGATACCTCTAACACCATAAAAATGGAGCTTCATAACCGAGGGCATTTGTTGATGGTAAATGAACCATTATACAAATCAAAAATGATTCAGATAATGGAAACAGCCATTAAAGAAAAAGTTATTTCTTTAAGACATGGTATTTTGGGAGGTGATACACATGAGTTTCTAGAAATTGATAATGTACATTCAGATCCAGAAAGTTCAAACGATTCTGATAAGTCAGAACTTAATTCAAGTTCAACAGGAATAGTTCAAGTTGAAGAAGCAAGGCGTACACTTTCTTCTTCAAGATATGGAATTGTAAACAACTGTTTTCTTGAATTAACTGAAGCATGTTCAGAGAGGAACAAACTGGAGGCAAATGAAACATTCCCAGTGGCCATTAACAGTGGTAATTCTCAACAGAAACGAATTCAATATGCAGAGAAGAGTATTAATGGACAAAAGTCCCTTGAAGGCGTACGCATTTTGCTAGCAGAAGATACACCAATACTCCAGAGAGTGGCAACAATAATGCTTGAAAAAATGGGTGCCACAGTTGTGGTTGTAGGAGATGGAGCGCAGGCTGTGGAAGCTTTACAAAATCCTATAGAAGGTGTTATGACATCTCAGACAAAGATGCAGGACCCGCCACCATATGACTTGATACTCATGGATTGTCAGGTACTAAAGTTATGATATTGTATATGTAACATCTAAGAAGCATTTAGATTTGTATGATAGTTTCTGATTTGATTAATCTTTTTGAGATACTAGATGCCAAAGATGGATGGTTATGAAGCAACTAAAGCAATTCGAAGGGCAGAAATGGGAACAAATTTGCATATCCCAATTGTTGCACTTACAGCGCATGCCATGTCATCAGATGAAGCTAAATGCCTAGAGGTTGGCATGGATGCATATCTAACAAAACCTATTGACTGCAAGCTTATGGTTTCCACCATTTTGTCATTAACTAAGTTACAATCTAATTCTCATACAATAATCAGCATAAAATAATCTGTTACTTGACAAGTTAGAAGTAAACAGCAGGTTTATAGATTGTACCATGTATAGCAGAAATAGCAGCATATAGTTGCAGAATTTTGACTTAATACTAATGAAAAGGCATAGTTTTTTTTTTCTTGTGGCCAATAATAATAAAATTATGCTTGATCAAGTATAAAAAGTTTTTTTTTTTACCAAATCTGACGTATGTGTAAATCTTTTATAACATATAAATTAAAAGGTGTCTCTAATAATCTAAGAAATCAAAAGAGACGTTACCTTTTTGGACACTGATTATCATAGTCATCGTATTGGCAATATAACAAACAGCTGGTGAGCAATTATGATCGAGTCAATGACCCCTCAAATTCTTCCCTGATCGGTCCTATAAGTGTTGCACTTTGTGGGATTTTCAAGAAACAGATGTAAGCAAGAGCAATTCACAAGCATTACACTGCAAGAACAGCATCAACATTCAGCCATTATATATAGGAGCTGATTTCAGCTCAATAGCCAAAATGAATTTCGATGAAGATGATGTATTTCTTTTCATGAGGTAGCGATTGGTGCGATTTCATTATCGCAATTTCACTTTGGATCTTGAACCATCTTCTGCGTGAAGCAATTTGGCTTCTAATTGTTCCAAGAGGAAGACAAAAAATGAATGATGTGAATCCATACACGCAAGTTTACCGACGTTACTTTGGATTAATACATGCTTCTAGTTGGTGGGATTGCATTCTTTTCTCGAAACACCACAAACACTAACACTATTTTCTCGAGTTCATTTTATGGTTGCAAACGAACCGAACGTTCAACGAACAGTTCGTGAATAGTTCAGCAGGAAGTTCGTTTATATTCGTTCGTTTAATTAATAAACAAACACGAAAAAGAAATTTTGCTCGTTTACTTAAATGAACGAACATGGACATAGGTCGTGTTCGTTCATTTGTGTTCGTGAACGTTCGGTAACATGTTCGTTTACGTTCGTTCATGTTCGGTTAAGTTCATTTATTATATTTATTAATTAAATGTGTAGAATATTTTTAATTTTTTATTTTTAGTTTAATATTATAATATTTAAGGTATTTTTAGTTGAATACTATAATATTTCAACTTATATATTTATACATGACTATCTCTGATGCTTGAGATTAAGAATGTTGTTTTTTATTGTTTAAATAATGTGTGTTCGTTAGCGTTCGTGAACAAGTTGAAAGTTAAATGAACAAACACGAACATGGGCTCGTTCGTGTTCATTCAGTTCGTTTACAAACCTAAGCAAAATAGAAGAAAAGAAGAAACATGTTTGTATTCATAAGTTTCATTTAACGAATGAAGTGAAAGGAAAATAACAAATATTGTGTTCTCGAGTTTTATTTAAGGAAAAAAGGGGAGGGAAATAGATAAAAAAACTAGGTAAAATTATTTCTTTTCTTTCTTTCCAATTTGGAAAGAAATAAAGAAAAGAATTTCCTTCTTTTCTTTTGCTTTCATTTTTTCCCTTTCTTTCTTTTCATTTTTTCCCTTTCTTTCTTTTCTGTCCTCTCCTATAATAAACTCGGAAACATAGCGTCACGAAATCGTCTCGTCAATAAAAATCTTAAACCTAAATCTCAAATTATAGGTAAACCCTAAATTTAAATTCTAAACCACACGCTAAATCCTAAAATGATGAAATCTAAAACTTAAAATTTAATGAATATTAAAATTAAACCGTGATGTCAAATTAAGTTCAATTGTAGTTTAATAAGTTTCTTTTATAGTCATGGTTGTAAAAGTATGCCTTCAAGGCCGAGTACTTGTTCCAAGAAGTTGTTTCGATGCCAAATACTTCTTGAGTATTACCCGAATACTCTTGGCCTAGCAACTTTTGCAATTGGTTAACTTTCATGTTTGTTTTTTGGCGAATGAGTGAACACTTTAGTGTTTTTTATTAAATGTTAAATTATTTTGTTGGTGCAGAACGGGAAGGACTCTTCAATTCAAACGAATTCATTCCAGAAGACTGAATTAATTTTAAATGTTTTACTTTGGCCCTCGAATTTAAACCTTTTTTTTTTAATTTCTCCCTTGTTTTACTCACATATTTTTAATATTCACATTCTTATAACCTAATCTGACATTCTCAAAATAATGGTCATCATTAAATTAATTTGATCGCAATTCTCTCACGGACTTTTATATAAATTTAGAACTCAAATGGTCGTAGAATTTTGCGCGTTAGTATATTATCGTTTTATGTATCAATTATATAATATTAATCGTAAAGAGTTTTAGTCACGTTTTGTGATGCTTTTTTGGTATTTTTGGCAAGATTTTTAGCCACTATTTGTGATAATTTTTTCACAGTTTTAGAATGCGATTTTTTGCTGTGGTTTGTGATATTTTATTACGTGATTTTGGCATGATTTTTAGATGAGGTAATTTTTTTTACGCGATTTGATATTCGTGATGAAATATATAAAATATAAATAATCAATTAAATGACACTTATATATTAATAGACACAGGTGAAATTAACTACCCAAACAAGAAAATCGGACCGTTTAAAATAGATGAGATGAAATCTTGACCGTCTAAATTCATTTTATTAAGCGGTTATCCAGAACAATCAGTTAAGGGGAGTTTCCCGTCTTCTCATGTGTTCAGTTACCGGAGGTTTCATCTCGTCTGAAGAAATTGCACACGTCGCCTCCTCCTTTCCAGGATCAGTTATGATAATTGCTTATCCCTTTAAGAGGCTTTTATGCGCCAAGCCGTGTTCTTCTCAAAAGTGGCTCCATTCTCTTTCGTAGTTTCACGGTTGTATCTCCTTCCAACTTCAACCACGTTATTGAAGCTTTCCGCTTCCCAAAACTGTTCTATTTCGGCGGTCGCCCTCGCCAACCCAACTCACTGGTGCAGATGTAGAAATCCCTTTACATCATGAGATGGCCTACGTAAGTTAGACATGTAGGATTTGTATCTATGTTTATTCTCACTCTTTTTCCAGGAACACAGGAACGACAATCTGATCAATTATTGTGAGCCATTGAGATGAATTGAAAGGAGTGCACACCAGGTGTTTGATGAAATGTATGTATCAGTTGTTACTCTACTTTCTACAACTTATGAGAAATGTTGTAATCACAGTTACATGAAAACTGTAATTGGAGATTGAAGGTATAAAAATTATGAACTTGGTCAGATTTTTGTTTCATTTTGCGTAAATGAACTTGGCCACCATTTGAACTTTCATTCACCAACCTTGCATTTTAATATCTACTTGGAGATCAATTTACTAATTTACCAATTTTGCTTCTTAATATGAACTTGGGCAACCGTAAGGGTAAATTTTATCTTCTCTTTTTTATTCTATTTGTTAAAATCTTCATAAGTAATTATGAAAGATAATCTAAATTTTAGGATTTCTTTTTCACTGGTTGATTATTTACTATTTTAAAAGAAACGAATTACTTATGGGGCTAAACAAATGTATAATCAAGGAATTTTGAAGTTTGGGGATGATGGTGAAAAACATTTTTGAAAACAAAAGGTGAAAAAAATAGAAAATTTAGATAATTTGGGTCAAACTCATACATGGGATTTAGTTGCACGAGTAGTATCTTCTTCTTGACTTCTTTCTTCGTTTCACTACACTTTTGAGAAAAATTAGTGATTCACAGCAGAGGGCAAAGAGCATTATGGTGGCTTGTGGTACTCCAGTTAGTGGTTGATGGGGCATCTACAGCAAACATGTGGTGGACGACTGGAAGGATCAACTGTTTCTGTTTTGAGAAATGTTTTTTTATTTTCAGTTTCTGACTATTCCAACGTTTGTTGTGGTATCATGTATATATGCATATATTTTTCTTGTTGAATTTGAATATCATACTGATGTCCATCTCTTTTTTGTAGATTTATGTTGATCATCACAAAAGCATGGTAATGCAATGATAGTGCTTTTTGCCTATTAGATTTAAATAATGAGGATGAATTTTGATTCTGAAGTCAGGCATGATGCCAATAAAAAAACACAACTTACCATCATGCACGTAGTATGCTTTCTTATGGCATGATCATAATCAGCATTTTAAATGGCTCAATCAGAATGTTCAAAGGTTGGGAGTCTTGAAGGGAATACCAGCAAACTTTTTGTTGATACTTAATTATCTTTAATATGAATTATCGGTTTAATATAATTTAATTCATTTAATCCTCCCAACAACTTGAATCTATTGAAACATCCTATTCTTAAACTGGCATAGTTTGTAAGCTTCATTTATTTAACTTAATCATGCTCCTAACTTGGATTTGTGTAGGACTTTTATTACATATTGTCACAACTTTATTTTACATATGATCCTTTTCCTTTGAAGGATTGATGGAGATACTAACCTTGAGCTTTATTTAACTTTATTTTAATAAAGATGCCACCTAAAATTTAAAAAGGTCAATGTCAAGGTATTCTGGTCCTGATATTAAATGCGTGTTGAAATGTCTGGTGTGTGGCTCAACTCAATGGCGTTGGATATGGTGTGTTGTTTAGTGTATAAGGTACACGACATTCAATTTAAATTTTAATTGATTGTAACATATTGATTTAGTATGTACAAACTCTCATGATTGTTATTTATTATTGCTTCATTTATGTGTTTAATTTGGTTCTTATGTTTACTTTATTTAACAACGACCTTTTAACATTGTATTGCGATTGTCTTGTTGTAGTAAGTCATTTGTTGGCAGATTTTTTTTAAAAACTCGTGCCCGGCCACTGGACGGGTATAAAACTAGTTATAACTGGTCTATTTTTATAGCATTCTTTAGATGTCGCATTGTTATTTTTAACTACTGAAATATGCTACTTGTAATAAGGGATTCGAGGCATAAATCGGCTTATTAGTTTAAAGAACACAACATAGTTAGTATGAACTCATGTAGTCATGTACAATCATATAGATTATACAAGGCCTGTAACATGTATATATACAGATTATACATGACACGAAAAATAGGACAGGAAAGAATAGACAGCTGTAGGTTTGTCTACGCTTCACAAATTGCATATCCGTATACCATTTCCATATATTGTTTTTGGGAAAATATTTAGTTATTGAGAAAAAGGGTAAACAAATTATCTAACTTCATCGTCTTCATAAAGCTTTTGTAGATTGGTTAAACATAACCTATGCATGTCCGGATGCCCTTCATCAAGCTAAAGCCCTTTTGCAGCTATCTTTGTACCAAAATGCTACAAAAGACGGCCAATATTAGATTTGTTAAAGCAAAAAACGTCTATATATTTGATACAAAAGCTCAACTTTGCACAAAACAAAACCACTTGAAGGTAGAGAATTTTGCAGAAGCCTCAACCACTATACTACCGCCTCGGACTTACGCCTCGTTTCGCCTTAAGACGTACGCCTCGTGAGGCAGAGTGAAAACGCCTCGAGGCGCGATTCCGTTCTTTAAAACATTGACTGAAAACAAACATGTTATAAACAACATAACCTGAATCAACCACCTCAAATCCAAGGGAATACTCTACTACGATAAAATGATATAATGAAACATATAAAAAAATGAGATCATTGCCTTTGATAACAGCCTAATGTTTAACTTGAAGACACATAAAAGCTTAGGGAAAAGCATCGGTATTGGAAAATTACCTACTGCATGTTCAAATGCAATGCCAGTGTCTTTTACACCTACACAAAAGCAAAAGGTGCATAGCTTTTACAACATCATATGATAACTTACAAAATGAAGAATAAATTAATGTGAAGGTGTTGCAACCCGTGGTTAATTCAATTGAAAATATATGGTTGCAGGAACCCATTTCAAAACCTTTATATATGAAATCAGATGACACAAATTACAATCTTCAACCCAATAATTGCTATTTTAAGAAAGGAAAACAACTATAATCCCCGATTTTCTGGATATCAAATGCAAACTACCTAATTGTCCACCACTTTAATGTAATAATTACGTATCACATATCACATAATTGCTAATCATGTGACTCCATATTTCAATAATCACTTTCAGATGACACATCTAAACAATGAATCTCAACAATAATCTAACTGAGATCTAAACTAAAGAAATTTTCTACATATATTAGAGAACTCCATATGAAACAATGTTACTAACAGACATCAATCCATCATACTCATTTATTAACAAACTCACATATGTAAACTAATTTGTTTATAATCTTATGAAAGACATTAAGTGCTAAATGTAGTACTATCAGTGTGTTCCAAAATATAAAATAAATAAATAAATAAATAAATGAAACCCCCATCTTATAAAAGGAAACAAAAAAGCAGGAAAATAAAACCAACCATGTTGGTAGCAACAAAGCAGATGCATACAATCCATAATTAGAAGGAAAAAATCAACACAAAAACTAAAAATTCATTTGAAGTGATCTCAAATGAAAATGAAACCAAATAGGTAAAAAGTACAGGCATACCTTTCATAACACTCGGTTGATTTCAGGGCCTCCGTAACATTAACATAAGAACACGATCCTGAGCGAAAAAAAAGGAGATAACTTGATTTGGAGGAATCGTGGCAAACTATCAGCAATCGTATCTGAAATCGCCGGAAGAACCTTTTCGTTGGAACCCTCCATCGGACACTATTCAAGCATCACAGCCACAGCTACACAATGGTCAGAGAGATGATAATCATCCATAAAAACCCTAAAATGGGTGTAAAGGAGAAAGTGAAGCCAGGCAAGAGCAAACCCGACGAACGAAGGTCGGCCTCACGTGATCGTTAAATATCGCTCTCGAAGAAACCCAACGTCTCCTATTTGTCTCGTCTCTTTATGGATGCCAAAATAAGAATGCAACTGGGGTACAGAATTTCATTATTCTCTAAACTTCTTTAAAGCATAAAGCATCAAGTAAGTCAACTTTTTTCTTCGGTCCCGTTGAATTATACCTACTTGGTCAATCCCGGAAGGAGTCGAACGGACGAACTCCATTTTAAAACCAAAGTCGCTTACCAGTCCAAACAAAGCCACATTCAATCCAGAGAACAAACAGGAAATTAAGGCTGTTCAAAAAGCTCACAGCTCGAGGCTCGCGCTAAAAAAAACTCGTTAAAAACGAGCCGAGCCAGAGCTAGGGTTGGCTCGGCTCGTGGCTTGGTTCGATTTTTATTATATATATATGTGTGTGTGGGAGTGTTCCATATAAAATCTTAATTTTGGAGAAAACTTAAAAAACTAGTCACAATTATTATCAGTAAATTTCGTTTTTCGTTTTTTGTTTTTTACATTTTGTTTTATTATAAGGTTATATTTTTTAACAAAAAAAATAAAAAAAATATATGTAACTCATGTTATTACATATATGTAACTTGTACACTACATATATAAGTTACATATATATAACTTTATAGGTTACATATACGTAACTTCGTGATCTACGTATTTTTATTAAATTTTTTTTTGATTATAACATTTCTAAACTAATAATAAAAAATCATGTCAATTTTTTTAAAAAAATTGATTCGCTAGTTGGAGTTTTCTTAGTTTTATTCAAAGTTAATAGTTTTTTTGAACTCTCCCCTGTATATATATATATATATATATATATATATATATATATATATATATATATATATATATACTAGTCTAATACTCGCGCGTTGCAGCGGAAAACACAACACTTAAGTTGAATGTTTTAAAGGTTTGCATGGTTCGTTCTTGAGTCATAAACAAAAAATAATAATTTTTTTAAGTTGGTAGTTAACTAAAAATGACTTTAACTACTAATATAAAAGACTAAATGCACCAAAAATGTCAAGAAGTGATTCATTTATTTTGAAGGGTTTTTTTATAATCACTCTATCTCACTTAAATTTTTTAAAGCTACCAATGTGGGATACAGTGAAAACACAAGCAAACAATTAGACCATGGGGTATGCCCCATTACCCAATCACTCCACCTATGCGTTACGTAGGCACTCACTACAACCATTCACCCCACCATTTTTGTGGAAATGCCCCTTTATCCACTCACTCCACGTTATCATTCCTTTTTAAATTAAAATAAGATATAATTAATGTTAAATTAAAAAAATTACATAAATAAAAATTACAAATTAATAAAAAAAATTACATAAAGCTAATTATCTCTATATTTATTACGGATTTTTTCCTTCTCCCGCTCGGCAATTTCACGGTCGACCCCGGTTAAATGTTCGGTGTTGGTGAATAAAAGTTGTAACTCTACCAAACGTTGACGTTCCCGTTTTAATTCGTTAAAGTCACCAATTCGTTGAGATAAATGTTCTATTCATTGGTTATAATCCGGGGTCGTTTGAGATGAAGAGCCTCGTCTCGCCCTTGCTCGGTCGGTTTTTGCACGATCTCTCCCAATCGGACGGGCCAAATCCTCTATCTCGTCGTCGTCGTCTTCTTCTTCTTCATCGAGGTCGTTTAAATTTATATGAACTCGAGCATTCGACGTGCCGGGGCTATCGGTTGACGATGCTTTTGATCGTTTTGAGGCCGACGGTTGAACAGTCGGGATTCTAATCCAGTTAGGACATTTCCTCATAATCTCCCAACTTCATTTAAGCGTGAAGGGGGCGTTAAACTCTTCCCGGTATTGATATTCCGATTCGAGCTCATCATCGCGTCGCTTTGGCCGCTCCGGCGCGTTTGCCATTTCTGGGAATAAATCATGTTGAACCTTCTAACATTTTCATGTCACACCATTTGCTAGAGATCATATCGTTTGTACGATACTCCCCACGACCCATTACTTGGAAAAATTGACTTCGCATTTTACTCCAAAAGTCCGGTCCTTTTTTGTTACGACCTATAAACAATTTATAAAAAAATATCAAAAATTTATTAAAAAAAATATTAACAATTTTAAAAACATAAAAAGAAAGTAATTACCAACAATTGGATCTTCCGACACATCGATCCAAGCTTTTGTAAGTTGAAACTCCTCCGCCGGAGACTATTTTTCGAGACGGGATAAACCTCCCACAGTGGGTTCGGTATCCCAAACCTGTTTCTTTTTGTGTCTACGCCTTTGTTTTGGTTGCGTGCTTGGACCGGCATTTGTAGTGGGTTGGGTCTCGGGTACAACTTCATCCTGAGATAGTTGACCAAACCCGTGCGGTTGTCAACTCGAACCATAACCGGCGAATGTGTAAAACCCTTGTTGTGGGCTTGAATCAAAATTCGGTCGATAACAGTTTGAATCAAAAAAAGGATTTATTGGAGAAGGGCTAAAGATTCAATTTGGAGGTGGCGTGTTCGGGATTCAGTTGGGTGGAGTGTTTGGGTTATAGTAATTTGGGTTTTGGTTGTAATCCATGAAAAGTATTTTTTTGGTTAAGAAATTTAATAAGTTTGAAATGGGAAGAGTGTGAATTTTTTTGTGTTGAATATTTGAAATGTGTAGTTAAATACGTTAAAAAAAAATTTTAATCCCTTCAAACGGTATTCTTCAACGGCTCATTTCCGATTGTCACCCGATCACGCCTCCCTCATCATGCCCACTCACGCCACAATGGGGCGGTGTGCCACGCCCTCCCACGCCCACTCCCAAGGCATACCGCACGGTCTTATGTTAGATATAAAAAGTTGTACCATGTGATATAAGAGTTGTAAAACTCTTAATTTTAAGATATTTAATCAAATTATTATTTTGTCCTTTTTATATGTATTATATAGACTAATAGGATACACATCTGTCACACCCCCAATTTTCAACTAACGGAATCATACCGTTTGGGAACGTGACAAACCAGGATCTCAGATCATTAGACATAACGAAAACCTCTATATGAATTTCAAAACATACTTTGGTCTTTAAAACATAACATCAGAGTTTTCAAAATTTGCGGAAGCGTTATAAAACTAGTAACAGTTGTAAATTGTAAAATACAATACAAAGTTTCAAATGTTCAAATCCAAATATCTAGAATGTTTAAAATGCATGCGACTCTATCTCCTAGTCCATGCCAGTCTTTATTGCGCGCCTTAGCGTCCTGAGAAAACATGTAAATCAAGTCAACACAATGGTTGGTGCATAACACAGGTTTTAAGCATTCACAATGTTCAAAACAACAGTTTGAATATCAAGTTGTAGATAACATAATCACACATGCACAGTCATGATAGCTAGTCATATAAACTATTTACATAAGTGGTCGACACCGAAGCTGACGAGTTGCCATGCTATAGCATGTTTTTGCCTTGCCACTATTGTCTAGCACAACAATAGTAATGTGTGTTTGGTCAGTCAAACACCTGCGTAGATCCCATCTACCAGGTGAGGTTTGTCAAACCTAATAGATCTATTTCCAACTACCACGCTTTGCGTTACAGCAAACTAAACGGTTCGAGATGTGTAAGGACTTTCAATTGCTATGTTGTCACATAATGTAAACAGCTAACTCATGCAAGTGATATGTATCCAAAAATAGTTTGTTGCACATGTTTTCTCCCCCAAAACAGTTTAAAATAAGAAAGGGGCCGTGTACGCACCTTTGATAGTTGCAGAATGATCACACACTTGTGAACTCGTGTAGAAATCCTCTACGAAAAATCTGTGGTTTAATAATAACTTAGAGTTATTCGGAATGTCGTTTTGTGCTTGAAATCACATACGTGTCAATACACGTAAATTAGAATGTTAGAAACGTGCATACGAAAGTACGCGTGCTTTTGAAATCGTTTAAATAAAATCATATTTGATTTTATTTAAGTAACCGTAATTATACGCGATTTCGCTTTCGGATTAAAATATTAATTTTATTATTCTAATACGTTCGGGATGAAATTCTGGTTCCAACGCAATTCGAACGAGTCGAATCGGAGTTAAAACGGAGAAGTTATGGGCTAAATTCAAAAAGGATTTGAAAATATCAAAACCGGCAGCCCTAAGGCTCGAACCCGCGACCTATCACTCGCAACACACACACCTTACCAGTCTCGCCCGCTAGGGTATCGCATCAGAATTTAGAAATAAATTGTTTTAAACCTAATCTCCCCGGTTCCCCTTTTTTTCTAATTGCCGAACCATTACCCCCCGAATTGAACCACAATTCGATTCCAATCGAAATCCAACCCTTGGGGGTTTTGTTCCTGAAATATAATAGAATCAGTAAATGGTCTTAATTTGAAACATTATTCACCAATACATGATTAATCGGTTATCAACAGGTTCGAATACCATATCTCAAATTCCCAACTCAAAATTGTTTAATTCGCTACTGTAACATCGAATTGATATGATATTATCATCATTCGGAGTCTTCTGGAACTCACCACACCATCCAATTCGATTCTAGAACTCATCTTGACCCAATCCCCCAATTCGTTTTCTCATAAAGAACCCTAATTGTCGAACTCTTACAATCCGATATTGATTCATGAAATTCACATACAAATTTCGATAATCGGTGTTCTCTGAAACTAAAGATAGTAATTAATTTGATTCTTAACTCAATTTAAATCAAAACTCCCAAATGCGTTTTCACTTAGAACCCTAGAATCGTAGTTCATACAATTCGATATTATCAGTCTAAATTGACATGGGTTTATTGTTAGTCGGCATATTATGAAACTATTTATCAACATTAATTTAATTTTTGAACACATCCCGATCAAAACCCCCAAAACGCCTTTGATATGAACCCTAACTACTTGAATTCATAGAACTCGATGTTATCAGTCAAAATTGACTTAGGATTAACCTTAATCAACATGATTAGAAGGTGTACAACTGAAAACTTACTTGGTTTGATATCCAATTGCCAGAGATCGCTTTGTACTTGAACTTCGATCGACTTCCAACTCAAAATCCTCTTCTGGTTGCTTGATGGTTCGAATTGATGAAATGGAAAGCTTCTAAATATGCCGATTTAAAGTTCTGGAAACTCAATTGTGTGATTTTCTGACGAATTATATGAACTTGTATATTCTAGTAACGGTTTTTGCTATTATGATTGATAATCGATTTAATTCACCATTTTATGGCCTAATAACTCCTCATGGCCGTTGATAATCATCAGTATAATGATTATTTATTTGTAATTTCAGTTACAAAACCTCAAGTGTCGTGAATTTAAATCACCATTTGATTCTTATTCGAATTTTGACCTTTAGAAGTCAAAATTGACTATTATCCCAATTTGTAGACCAATCCTTCAAATTAAAACACTTAGGACTTAATTTTTGCTTAACCTTAACTCCTATAAATGATTCTGGATCAATAACATATCACCTCGATTAATAAAATTAACTGCGAATTGCCGGATTTTCACTAATTAAACCAATTAAAACATTTTTGGGCTAAATTAATCCAATTGGGCTTCTCAAATACAATTGGGCTTATCCTGGACTCATTGGGCCTATCTTAGCCTTATTGGGCCTACCTTGAGCCTACTTTGGCCTTATTTGGCCTACTTGAGCCTTAGTGAGCCTTCCTTGTTTTCCTTGAACCTAAATTGACCTTAATGGGCCTTCCTTGTTTTGTTGGGCCTGTGATCTAATCATTTTCAGTTAACAGAGTTCGTCCGAAAAGTCGAATTGTCACATCATCCCATTGTTGAAGAAATTTTCGTCCCGAAAATTAGTAAGTGTTAGGAGTAGTTAGGAAACTACTTACGAGTTTAAATCGTACGTGTTAGTGTGATTTGATCATTCTGGGTGCTTGTGTGTACTCACACACAAAATCTAATACTTGCAACATCACAACTAAATGTGATCGTTCAATGTGACTGTTTGCGTGTACACTAGTTAGTTCACCTAACTGTGACTGTTTGTTTTTGATCATACTGTGTTGTGTAACCTCACACATAGTGAGTGTCTATAACTGTTTGTACTATGTAACCCCGCACATAGCAAAATGTGTGTAATTAATCATGCATGTACTACCATAACATGTAACATATGAAATGTAGCACATAATATATAAAATGTAATGTAGCACCAATGTTTGTAACAAAACCAATTGAATAAAATGTTTGTGCTTACAGTTTGACTTTTGCAGTGTTGATGTGTGAAGCATCACGTCATCCCCTTGTTGAAGGAAATTTCGTCCCGAAATTTAACGTGCGCTCTCAGTGTTAGCAGTAGCTGTTTTAAATAGATGAGGATATTTCTTCATCATTTGATCTTCCCGTTCCCATGTGAATTCAGGACCACGTCTTGAATTCCATCGAACTTTGACTATCGGAATCTTGCTTTGCTTAAGTTGTTTGACCTCCCGGTCCATGATTTCTGCTGGTTCTTCAATGAATCGCAACTGTTCATCTACTTGTATTTCTTCCAACGGTACAATCAATGTCTCATCAGAAAGACATTTCTTTAAATTCGATACATGAAAGACATCATGAACTCCACTGAGTTCATCCGGTAATTTAAGTTGATACGCAACCGGACCAATCCTTTTCAGAATCTCAAAAGGTCCTACGTAACGTGGACTAAGCTTCCCGCGCTTGCTGAATCGTATCACACCTTTCCAAGGTGATACCTTTAGAAGAACTCGGTCTCCTACTTGAAATTCCAATGGTTTACGTCGTTTGTCAGCATAACTCTTCTGTCGATCCCTAGCCGCTGCCATACGGTTCCGGATTTGAACTATCTTCTCTGTCGTCTCCTGCACCAGTTCAGGACCTGTTATCTGACTGTCACCAACTTCAGCCCAGCAAACTGGTGAACGACATTTGCGACCATACAAAGCTTCAAACGGTGCTGCTTGAATACTTGTATGATAACTATTGTTGTAAGAGAATTCCACTAACGGTAAATGATTCTCCCAGCTATCACCAAAGTCAATTACACAAGCTCGTAACATATCCTCGAGCGTTTGAATCGTTCGTTCACTTTGACCGTCTGTCTGTGGATGATAGGCGGTACTCATATCCAAGCGAGTCCCCAATGACTTATGAAGTGATTTCCAAAAGTTGGAAGTAAATCGGGCATCCCGATCTGATATAATAGAAACTGGCACGCCATGCCGTGCTACCACTTCCTTGATGTAAATGCGAGTCAGTTTCTCCATCTTATCAGTTTCCTTGATTGCTAAGAAGTGTGCAGATTTCGTTAATCGATCGACAATTACCCATATCGTATCACAACCAGTCGGTGTACGGGTAACTTAGTAATGAAGTCCATCGAAATCTGTTCCCATTTCCACATCGGTATCTCTGGTTGTTGCAGTAAACCAGATGGCTTCTGATATTCAACTTTGACTTTCGAACAAGTCAAACATTTGCTAACGTACTTAGCAATATCAACTTTCATGTGAGGCCACCAATACAGTGCCTTCAAGTCATGATACATCTTGTCTGATCCCGGATGGACTGAATATCTGGACTTGTGTGCTTCATCCATCACGAGTTCCCTTAAACCTCCATACAAAGGTATCCACAGTCGATCAATGAAATAACGAATTCCATCAGACTTGACATCCAACTGTGTTTCCATTCCCCGTAAAGATTCCTGTACCAAGTTTTCCTTTTTCAAAGCTTCAATCTGAGCACTGCGTACCTTGTCAGGTAAGTCAGTATGTATTGTCATCATAAGTGCACGAACCCGTCTTGTCCCTGTTGTGTCTTTTCTGCTCAGAGCGTCAGCTACTACATTAGCTTTTCCCGGGTGATATTTAATCGCGCATTCGTAGTCGTTCAACAACTCAACCCATCGTCGTTGTCTCATATTAAGCTCCTTCTGATCAAAGATATGTTGCAAACTCTTATGATCAGTGTAAATAGTACACTTAGTTCCATACAAGTAATGCCTCCAAATCTTCAAAGCAAAAACCACTGCTCCTAACTCCAAGTCATGAGTAGTGTAATTCTTTTCGTGCGGTCGTAGTTGTCTGGAAGCATAAGCAATCACTTTATCACGTTGCATCAACACACATCCCAAACCCTGTGCAGATGCATCACAATACACCACGAAGTCTTCCGTCCCTTCCGGTAAGGACAAAATTGGTGCACTGCAGAGTTTCTGTTTCAATAACTGGAATGCAGCTTCCTGTTTATCCGTCCAGTTATACTTCATTCCCTTATGCGTAAGAGCTGTAAGTGGTTGAGCGATCTTTGAGAAACCTTCAATGAATCGTCGATAATAACCCGCCAAACCAAGGAACTGTCGTACCTCAGTAGGGGTCTTTGGCGCTTCCTAATTCTTAATCGCTTCAATCTTCGCTGGATCAACATGTATACCCTTTTCATTAACGATATGCCCCAAGAATTGTACTTCTCGCATCCAGAAGTCACATTTCGAGAACTTAGCGTACAGTTGTTCCTGTTTCAATAATTCCAATAGTAATCGAAGATGTTCAGCGTGTTCTTCTTCAGACTGTGAATAGATGAGAATGTCATCGATGAAAACAATGACAAACTTATCAAGATAAGGTTTACAAACACGATTCATGAGATCCATGAATACAGCTGGAGCGTTTGTCAACCCAAATGGCATGACCAAGAACTCATAATGGCCATAGCGTGTCCTGAATGCTGTCTTCGGGATATCCTCCTCCTGGACTCTTAGTTGATGATAACCAGACCTGAGATCAATCTTCGAGTAGTAACTCGAACCTTGCAACTGATCGAACAGATCGTCAATTCTGGGTAACGGATACCGGTTCTTGATAGTAACCTTGTTCAATTCCCGGTAATCGATACACATACGGAAAGTTCCGTCCTTCTTCTTTACAAACAAAGCTGGAGCTCCCCACGGTGAGAAACTAGGTCGTATGAAACCCTTATCCAACAACTCTTGCAATTGTGTGGATAACTCTTGCATCTCCGACGGTGCAAGTCGATAAGGCGCTCTAGCTATCGGTGCTGCATCTGGTGTAAGGTCGATTCGGAATTCCACCTGTCTGATAGGCGGTAATCCCGGCAAGTCTTCTGGAAACACCTCCGGAAATTCACAAACTACTGGTATATCTTCAATCTTCTTCTCAGCTACCGGCTTTTCAGTTATAAGTGCTATAACTGCCGTATGACCTTTCCGCAGACATTTATGTGCTTTCATACAAGATATGAGGCGCAGTGGCGTACTGCTCTTCTCGCCTTGTACATACAACGTCTCTCCCTGTGAAAGAGGTATACGAACAATCTTTTCATGGCATACGATTTCAGCCTGGTGTTTGGATAACCAGTCCATGCCAATGACTACATCAAAACTACCTAAAGTAATAGACATAAGATCAATTTCCAATGTCTGACCCATCAAATCAAGCATACATCCCTTAAAGATTTGTTCAACTACAATCAACTTACCATCAGCTAATTCCACAGTGTATGGACTATCTAAGGCAGTGGGACTAACATTTAGCAACTTAGCAAGTGAACTAGATACAAAACTCCGATCGGCACCAGTGTCAAATAACATAGAGGCATAGTGATTATTTAAGAGGAACGTACCCGTAACAATGTTGGGATCCTCCCGTGCTTGACGTCCTCCTATCACGCCCTGCCCCTAGCACCATTATTGTTGTTGTTATTGTTATTGTTGTTGTTGGTGCCATTACCATTACCGTTGCCATTCCCATTTCCATTGGCATTATTGTCCCCGCCTTTCTTGAGTTGTGGGCAATCTTTCTTAAAATGCCCCATATTGCCACACTCAAAACAACCCTTTTGTGTGTTGTTCTGGTTATTATTATGGTTGTTGTGGTTGTTCTGTAGCTCCCCGCGACAATCCTTAGCCGCATGTCCAATCTTGCCACACCTTTGGCACTTAGCTCTGTCACACTGATTACCTGCATGATGATACCCACACCTGTTGCACTTGGGGTGTTTACCAACATAACCCCCCGATGATGACGATTGCTGACCACTGTTTGAATTATGGTAAGACTTGTTTGAGTCTTGCTTCCGGTTTTGCTGATATGATTGTTGGTTGTGACTCTTTGAGTTGTTACCTTCCCACTTTATTTTATGATCTCCCACCTTGGTAGCAGATGTTCGTTTAGGTAGGGTCCCCTGTAACACTGCCTGGTCAGTAAGCTGATGCGCTAAACGAACAGCTTGTTGAATGGTGGTGGGATTTGCCGAAGTAACCAACCCCTGGATCTGAGGCACTAGTCCTCCAATGTATCTTTCAATCCACTTGCTGGCTGGAGTAGCCATGTGTGGTAGAAGTCTGGCCAACTCATGCGACCTGGTTGTGTACTCTTCAATATTTGACCCCTCCATCTTGAGGTGCCAATATTCCTCCTCTAACTTCTGCATTTCACTGCGAGGACAATACTCCTCTTGCAGTAAAGTCTTGAAGTTGTTCCATGTCAAGGCATTTGCCTCACCCAACCCCAGAGTCTGAACATTTGAGTTCCACCAGGTTAATGCTGGACCCTCCAATGTTCCCGTTGCAAACTTCACTTTGCTCTCGTCAGGGGCAGTTGCACATTTCAAACACAGACTCCGCCTTTTCAATCTACCGAAGGAGTCCTATGGCCCCTTCCGACCCTTTGAAATTGTGTGGTTTACAGTCCAAGAACATCTTGAACGTGCAGACTTGAGTTAACCAATCCCCCAGCTGGACCTTGTGGCCCTGTGTTGTGTGTCTGAGCATATTGTGCGATTGCCTCTGCGACTCTGCTATTAATTAGCTCGTTGAGCTCAGCGACTGTCATGTGAACGTTTCCCTCAGCCATTAGTTTCCTATTTACAAGAAGTGTTAGCATGCTTGCAAAGTCTAATGTAACATGTGTAAGTAAAACAACAAACACAACATATAATATAAATCAACACAACTGTTGGGATTAAATAATAGTTCTTCAATAGATAAAGATTTGATTTGAGTACAATACTTTTGAAATAAAACATAAGTTTTCAAACTACTAATGTAGGAACACAACCCGTTCCTAATAAGTTTAAACAAAACAAATAAAGAGAAAAAAAATCAATCATCCTCAACGGTGGATTCAGGATCGGAATCAACAACTGGTGCTGGTTCCTCCCCTTCTTCCTCTCCATTCTCCTCATCCTCCTCATCATTGTCCGATGCTACTAAATCCTCCAAGGCTTCTATTCTGCCCTCCAAGATCTCAGCTCGGTTCTCTGAAGCTTCAAGACGATCAATCAAGTTAATCATCTCATTCCGCATATCATGAACCAGATGGGCAAGTTCCTCTTGCCTCTCATTAGCATCCCATTGTTCCTGAGAGTGTTGTGCGATCCTATCTTCTGTCTCGTACAAATCCTCGCTCAGTTTGGCGATCTCCTCAGCGTCCGTCCTTTGCCTCTTAGGCTCAGGAGCATCCAATACTGGTGGTGGATGTGTAGAAGGTCCCTCAGCAGGGATCTGCTGAGTGCCCTCCACTGGCTCCTCCTCCGGATCCTCATCCGGGTCCTCATCTGGATCCTCCTCGGGATCCTCGTCTGGGTCCTCCTCCGGATCTGAGTCATCCCTGTCATATGATGGAGGAGATGGAATAGGTGGTGGTGGTGATGATGGTGGTGATGGAACTATCGGTTCCTCGTCCTCAGAGTCATTAATATAAATGTACGGTACTGATGATGATGCCATGCCTGTTACATAATACCATATGTAAGTGCAGTGCCATGGAATGTGTAAACAAGTCAATTACATAATGTCATATGTAATTTCCAAGTAATATGTGTAAACATATGTGTCTAATGTCTAACAGTCATAGTCTAAGTCTACAAATGCAAACCTAGTTCGCTATAACCAATGTCTCTGATACCAATCTGTCACACCCCCAATTTTCAACTAACGGAATCATACCGTTTGGGAACGTGACAAACCAGGATCTCAGATCATTAGACATAACGAAAACCTCTATATGAATTTCAAAACATACTTTGGTCTTTAAAACATAACATCAGAGTTTTCAAAATTTGCGGAAGCGTTATAAAACTAGTAACAGTTGTAAATTGTAAAATACAACACAAAGTTTCAAATGTTCAAATCCAAATATCTAGAATGTTTAAAATGCATGCGACTCTATCTCCTAGTCCATGCCAGTCTTTATTGCGCGCCTTAGCGTCCTGAGAAAACATGTAAATCAAGTCAACACAATGGTTGGTGCATAACACAGGTTTTAAGCATTCACAATGTTCAAAACAACAGTTTGAATATCAAGTTGTAGATAACATAATCACACATGCACAGTCATGATAGCTAGTCATATAAACTATTTACATAAGTGGTCGACACCGAAGCTGACGAGTTGCCATGCTATAGCATGTTTTTGCCTTGCCACTATTGTCTAGCACAACAATAGTAATGTTGTTTGGTCAGTCAAACACCTGCGTAGATCCCATCTACCAGGTGAGGTTTGTCAAACCTAATAGATCTATTTCCAACTACCACTCTTTGCGTTACAGCAAACTAAACGGTTCGAGATGTGTAAGGACTTTCAATTGCTATGTTGTCACATAATGTAAACAGCTAACTCATGCAAGTGATATGTATCCAAAAATAGTTTGTTGCACATGTTTTCTCCCCCAAAACAGTTTAAAATAAGAAAGGGGCCGTGTACGCACCTTTGATAGTTGCAGAATGATCACACACTTGTGAACTCGTGTAGAAATCCTCTACGAAAAATCTGTGGTTTAATAATAACTTAGAGTTATTCGGAATGTCGTTTTGTGCTTGAAATCACATACGTGTCAATACACGTAAATTAGAATGTTAGAAACGTGC
This sequence comes from Mikania micrantha, assembly GCA_009363875.1. Taxonomy (NCBI): domain Eukaryota; kingdom Viridiplantae; phylum Streptophyta; class Magnoliopsida; order Asterales; family Asteraceae; genus Mikania; species Mikania micrantha. Next base: position 13,600 of record SZYD01001767.1, on the reverse strand, counting down.
ATACGAAAGTACGCGTGCTTTTGAAATCGTTTAAATAAAATCATATTTGATTTTATTTAAGTAACCGTAATTATACGCGATTTCGCTTTCGGATTAAAATATTAATTTTATTATTCTAATACGTTCGGGATGAAATTCTGGTTCCAACGCAATTCGAACGAGTCGAATCGGAGTTAAAACGGAGAAGTTATGGGCTAAATTCAAAAAGGATTTGAAAATATCAAAACAAGCAGCCCTAAGGCTCGAACCCGCGACCTATCACTCGCAACACACACACCTTACCAGTCTCGCCCGCTAGGGTATCGCATCAGAATTTAGAAATAAATTGTTTTAAACCTAATCTCCCCGGTTCCCCTTTTTTTCTAATTGCCGAACCATTACCCCCCGAATTGAACCACAATTCGATTCCAATCGAAATCCAACCCTTGGGGGTTTTGTTCCTGAAATATAATAGAATCAGTAAATGGTCTTAATTTGAAACATTATTCACCAATACATGATTAATCGGTTATCAACAGGTTCGAATACCATATCTCAAATTCCCAACTCAAAATTGTTTAATTCGCTACTGTAACATCGAATTGATATGATATTATCATCATTCGGAGTCTTCTGGAACTCACCACACCATCCAATTCGATTCTAGAACTCATCTTGACCCAATCCCCCAATTCGTTTTCTCATAAAGAACCCTAATTGTCGAACTCTTACAATCCGATATTGATTCATGAAATTCACATACAAATTTCGATAATCGGTGTTCTCTGAAACTAAAGATAGTAATTAATTTGATTCTTAACTCAATTTAAATCAAAACTCCCAAATGCGTTTTCACTTAGAACCCTAGAATCGTAGTTCATACAATTCGATATTATCAGTCTAAATTGACATGGGTTTATTGTTAGTCGGCATATTATGAAACTATTTATCAACATTAATTTAATTTTTGAACTCATCCCGATCAAAACCCCCAAAACGCCTTTGATATGAACCCTAACTACTTGAATTCATAGAACTCGATGTTATCAGTCAAAATTGACTTAGGATTAACCTTAATCAACATGATTAGAAGGTGTACAACTGAAAACTTACTTGGTTTGATATCCAATTGCCAGAGATCGCTTTGTACTTGAACTTCGATCGACTTCCAACTCAAAATCCTCTTCTGGTTGCTTGATGGTTCGAATTGATGAAATGGAAAGCTTCTAAATATGCCGATTTAAAGTTCTGGAAACTCAATTGTGTGATTTTCTGACGAATTATATGAACTTGTATATTCTAGTAACGGTTTTTGCTATTATGATTGATAATCGATTTAATTCACCATTTTATGGCCTAATAACTCCTCATGGCCGTTGATAATCATCAGTATAATGATTATTTATTTGTAATTTCAGTTACAAAACCTCAAGTGTCGTGAATTTAAATCACCATTTGATTCTTATTCGAATTTTGACCTTTAGAAGTCAAAATTGACTATTATCCCAATTTGTAGACCAATCCTTCAAATTAAAACACTTAGGACTTAATTTTTGCTTAACCTTAACTCCTATAAATGATTCTGGATCAATAACATATCACCTCGATTAATAAAATTAACTGCGAATTGCCGGATTTTCACTAATTAAACCAATTAAAACATTTTTGGGCTAAATTAATCCAATTGGGCTTCTCAAATACAATTGGGCTTATCCTGGACTCATTGGGCCTATCTTAGCCTTATTGGGCCTACCTTGAGCCTACTTTGGCCTTATTTGGCCTACTTGAGCCTTAGTGAGCCTTCCTTGTTTTCCTTGAACCTAAATTGACCTTAATGGGCCTTCCTTGTTTTGTTGGGCCTGTGATCTAATCATTTTCAGTTAACAGAGTTAGTCCGAAAAGTCGAATTGTCACAACATCTTATAACAACCCACCATAAAACGCTTTAACCGTTTAACCCTATATTTGCCATTGATTTAATATAAAATAATCAAGATTTAGATCCAATGGTTTTACATTGCTAAAGGGTAAGATGGTAAAATTATTTCTTTCAAAATATGATTTAATGTGGTGGTGACAAGTGTCACCCACATGCTCTCACATGTATATTTTAATTTTTAAAAAAAGTTTAGCCCTCTAATTTTTTAAAGCTTGATAACTTTTTTATAAATTATTATTTTTTTTATAAAAATTATACCATTAAATTTATCTTATTTTTATCTTTAATTCAAGTATAGTGTCGTCATTTTTTTAATATTTCGTAATAACATCAATGTAAGTATCATCATTTTTTTCAGCGTAACGTAATTACATCAATGTAAGTCGCGTCATTTTTTTCAGCGTAACGTAATTACATCAATGTAAGTCTCGTCATTTTTTTCAACATTTCGTAATTACATCAATGTAAGTTTCGTCATTTCTTTTCAACATTAGGTAAGTACATCAATGTAAGTCTCCACGGTTTTTTTGCATTAGGTAAGTACATCAATATAAGTCTCATCATTTTCTTCAGTCTTTCAACTTTCGTAATTACGTAAACGTAACATACGTAGTGTAACAATGTCCATAATTACATCAATGTAACAAACATTGATTAAATAGAAATATTACACTACATTTGTTACGTTGAAACTAGTTACGAAAGTTGAAAGGCCGAAAAAATAACGATACTTACATTGATATAATTACAAAATGATAAAAAAACGTTAAAACTTGCATTGATGTAATTACATAATGTTGAAAAGAAATGACGAAACTTACATTGATGTAATTACGAAATGTTGAAAAATATGACGGGATTTATATTGATGTAATTACGTTACACGGAAAAAAATGGCAAGACTTATATTGACGTAATTATGAAATAGTGGAAAAAATGACGAGACTATACTTGAATTAAAGAGAAAAATAAGACAAATTTATTGGTATAATTTTTATAAAAAAATAATAATTTATAAAAAAGTTATCAACCTTTAAAAAATTAGGGGGTAAATTTTTATTTTAAATTAAAATATGAAGGTGAAAGAATGTAGGTGACACTTGTCACTACTAAGTTAAATATGACTTTTTTTTGTATCTAAGCAATTGATTATAATACTTTTTTCATTAATAAGACAAATTTGACACATGGCATCATCTTACTCCATCTCATTTTTGATCAACCGTTAATATTGAGTTAAACAGTTAACACAATAACATTGGGTTAACAATTGATTTGTACCCTAGTAGTATATATATATATATATCAGTATTGTAAAAATCGGCTAGGCGGCCAGAAACCTTCTCGATTTTGCCCTAGGCGGCCTATTTTTTTATTTTTTGGTTTTTTTGTTTTTTTGACTTTTTTGAGTAAAGACCTAGAAAGTGATTATTCGAGACATTTCTTAACCCAAATAATTAATATGCCTCTAAAACATCAAATTCAACATCTGATACATTGAAACATGCCACTAAACATCGAAATCAATCTATAAACTTTGAATTTTGTGTTTAAGTTTGTAATTTGAAGTACTTGACTTAGTATGTTTAAGTTTATTTTTTAATATATTTGAAGTATTATATTAAATTATTAATATTAATGTGTGTATATAATAAATATTTGTAAAATTACATATAAAAATTACAATCCGCCTAGCGCCGATTAATCCCTAAGCGGTACCTCGCCGCCCGACTAGCGCCTAGCAAATTTTACAACCATGATATATATGAGAGGGCTCCATAAAAAACCATTCGTTTTGAGAAAACTTAAAAAACTAAACACAATTGTTATCAATCAATTTCGTTTTTTGTTTTTTGTTTTACATTTTGTTTTATTATAAGGTTAAATTTGTTAACAATAATAAAAATATAAAAAAATATATGTTGTTACAAACATGTTACTCATTGATTACATATATGTAACTTGTAAACTACATTTATGAGTTACATATATGTAACTTTATAGGTTACATCTACGTAATTTCGCGATCTACATATTTTTATTAAACTTTCTTTTTGTATATAACATTTCTAAGCTAATAATAGAAAAATCATGAATTTTTTTTTAAATTTAATTGGTTGGTAGGAGTTTTCTTAGTTTTGAACCCTCTCTATATATATTGGGTCATAATAAAAAGGCTTAAATTGGCGAGAAGTGTGAAAATGATTGTGGACCATTATATGTATAATTTAATGGTTGAGATCAAAGTTATATTAAAAAGTTAGTGGAAGGGTATTTTAGTCATACACACTTTTGTTGACTTTTTTATCATATTCTCCCCATTTTTTTAAACGGCCATAACTTGTATATACGATATTATTTTTTTAAAAAACTACACCAAAAAAACAAGCATTTTTTTATCTTTAAAACGAGTATAGTATTGCTATATAAAAAATTAAAAAAATGTTTTCCTCCACCTTTTATATTTGTAATGCGTCATTGTGTCTTTTTGTTATTGTGTCTTTTTGTTTGTGATTGTTTTTTTTCATCGTTGTGTCATATCTGAACGTAAAACACAACTATGAGTATATTATACAATGATCTGAATGTAAGACACAATGATTGTATATTACACAATGTTTTGAAAATGATTAATATATTATACAATGATTGTTGTCTAAACATAGTGTCGTGTCATATCTGTTGTCATCTGTGATGCACGTATTACATAATAGTTAGGTTAGGTCAAAATTTTTAGAAACAATAGTTATAAACATAACTGTGTTTTGGGTCATTGTGTCTAAACATAGTGTCATTGTGTCATATATGTTGTCGTATGTGAGGTACGTATAACACAATGGTTAGGTTAGGTTAGGTCAAAATTTTTAGAAACAATGGTTATAGACATCATTGTGTTTTGGGTCATTGTGTCTAAAGTCTAAACATAATGTCATTGTGTCATATCTGTTGTCATATGTGATGCACGTATAACACAATGGTTAGGTTATGTCAAATTTTTAGAAACAATGGTTATAGATATCATTGTGTTTTGGTCATTGTGTCTAAACATAATGTCTATTGTGTTATATCTGTTGTCATATGTGGTGCACGTATTGCACAATGATTATAAGTAAAACCCATAAAAACACAATATACAACAATACACAACATTGAACATAACACAATAGACACAATAATAATACGTAATACACAACAATCATGTTTGTTGTGAATAATTTCATTAGTCGTTATAATCAATAGACACAAAAATCATACATTATAAATAAATTGGAAACAAATAACATATATATAACGCAACCAACAATAACATGCATAAAAACACAATGAAATAAAATAATTAACCATGTTTCTAACTATAAAGAATATTGATGGTTGTAATCAAATAATTTATTATTCTTTCATTTATGTTGTTCTTACTTTAAATTTCATTTGAATAATCAAATATCTTAAGACTAATAAAATTTTCTTCCTAAAATACACTCTCTTGAAAATTAATCACATGTTTAATCCAATCGCCAATATTGTTTCTCACCCTTCTCACTAATCTCACACTTTTTACTTGAACCTAATCATATATATATATATATATATACACACACAGACAATATATTATACACATATTTATATAAATATACATATTATGTATAACATATATGTGTATATATACATGTATAATATACATATATATATATATATATAGATATAGATATATCGGACATGTATATATTAGAAACCCCCTTAAGATATAGAAACTTTGCAAACCCAATACTTGGTCCACAATTTGCCACCTCATTATTTCCTTTACCTATAATTATTTAATAGAAGGACATTTTTGTCTTTTAATACATTTGTACTTTTACACTCTATTTTATTAATTTATTCTTTCTCTCTCATCAAATTCAAATAATAAACAAAAGAAATTAATTTTTAAATTTTCCTCCTTTCATTAACCACCAGAAATTTGCCACATGAAACTTTTCGTCTTTTATTTATAGTATACAAATTGCCGTCATGTTACACTTAAATTACGTTTTTTAATTTCAGCTAAAAAAAAGATTTTAATTTTTAAATATTTCATACCTTTTATTTTTCTCACCATTTGTTTTCCCCAATTTTTTAAATATTTCCCCCCTTTGATTTCCTACCATAAATTTTGCCACAAAAAACTTTTCGTCTTTTCCTTATAGTATACAACTGCTGTCGTGTTACATCAAAATTACGTTTTTTGATTTCATTTCAAAAACAAAAGATTTTAATTTTTAAATATTTCATATCTTTTATTTTTTTCATCTTTTATTTTTTCCACCTTTTATTTTTCCCACTTTTTTCCCCACATTTGTTTTTTCCAACTTTTTAAAAATTTGCCCTCTTTGATTTCCCACCAAAAATTTTGCCACATGAAACTTTTCGTCTTTTCCTTATAGTATACAACTGCTGTCGTGTTACATCAAAATTAAGTTTTTTGATTTCAGCTCAAAAACAAAAGACTTTAATTTTTAAATATTTCATACTTTTTATTTTTCCCACCTTTTATTTTTCCCACATTATTTTCTCATCATTTGTCGTGTTACATCATAATTGTTGTCGTGTTACATCAATGTTACGGTGTTTAAAGCTCAATAACAAAAAGTTTAATTTGTAAATATTTCCAACTTTTTATGTTTCCCACCTTTTTTTTCCCCACCATTTTTTTGTATTGAGTTACGGTGTTCAAATTTAAATTGAAAAACAAAAAAAATTATATTTTAAATATCCCTCCCCCGATTTTATTTTTCCCTCCTCAAGTAATATTTATTTTTATAAACGCATAATTTCATAATAAATATCCGAATTTTGCATTTCGTTATATTTAAATAAAAAAATTTATAAATTATTTCATATCAATGTTATCTATAATCGAAATTTTTTAATGGTTAGTAATATTTAATACAATCAGATACTTATAATCCAATATTATAGAAATTAACACTCAAGTTACGTTTATGTTACATCTCGACGGACTTGTAATACTGTTTTAGATTTTTTAATGTTACATTTTATAACATTTCATTATGTTACGTTATTGTTACATATGTAAGGTTAGTGTAACTAGAGTATTATGTTACAAATTTTATATTTTGGTCAATATTTCATAATTTGTATTCTTTTTTTGCTCAAATATTTTTAAGCTTATGTTTACATGCAAATTACATATGTAAAGTTAGTATAACCATATTTTTTTTTGTTGGAATATATATGTGTTACATAGATATTAAAATTACATTTATGTAATTTTTATGTAACATAAATGTAACAATTGGTTACGTATATAAAATTAATAAAATTGAACCACGTTACATAATTAGTCGTAATCCCCCTCTCCACAACAACCACCGGTCTTGATTCATCCCATCACGACATCTCCCGCCGGAGTTCCCACTGTTTCATCATGTAATTTCGATGTAACATAATACAAATAAAAAGTACGTAGCTGAAATAATTTTCAATGATGTAACTTTGATGTAATATTATACAAAATATATTAAAAGATAGATATTTCAAAGAGACATTTTAAATTATATGTTTGTTACATATATCTAACACTTTGTTGCATACCTACTTATTGTATTAAGTTTCACGTACTTACAAGTGTTACATAAATGCTTATAACCATTAAATGTAACATATATGCTTATCACTAATTTAAAATATAAATATAAATTAAAATCTTATGACCTTAGAATTAATTGTTCTTGACAATACTCATTACGATTTTTTCATACAATACCAACAAAAATCACCATTTGCATAATGAATCATGTAACTTGGATGTAACATAATACAAATAAAAAATACATAACTGAAATAATTATAAATTATGTAACTTTGATGTAACATAATACGAAAATGTATCAAATAATCAATTCGGAAAATGAATGTGCTAAAAGTATATGTTTCTCCATTGTAGTCGCAAATTACCGACAATATCACTGGTAGTAGTCTTATTCGATGCCACATACCTAAATGAAAGATCAACGTTTTTGCCAAAAAAACCCAAATTTAATCAAAAGGTATCGATTAACAAAATGGTTAACAGAACATAACAACTTACGTGTTGTAAATATCATCGTTTCGTCCTTGATTAGGATTTCTATCGCCGACCAAGTTTCCATCGTCGTCCTCCTCTACATCGACGTTTGTGTTCAATGAAAACCTAACCATTGAGGATGTCTAGCATCTTTTTTCGCGAGAGACAAGGCTTCGACGGAGACGTCTAGCATCCTTCTTGGTTTTCATGCTTCGAAAATAAAAAAGAGATGGGTTCAATGAAAACCTAACCATTGACGATGTCTAGCATCTTTTTTCGTTCTCATGCTTCGAAATAAAAAAAAACATAGGTTCAGTGAAAACCTAACCATTGACGATGGTAATGGTGATGGAGAACAAGTGTACCTGTATTCGCGATCCAAATTTCCGTTGACTATGGTCTTCGACGTCCGAGAATCAGACGGAATTGTTGCTGTTTTCTACAGGGTGGGATTCGGAGAAATGGGGCGAATGGTGGGATTTGGAGATATGGGGGGAAGAATAAAGTGAATTGGGGAAATGAGAAAGGATTAGACGTTGTACCTTTTTCTTTTCTTTTTTAATTTAAAAACCTACTTTAAGTACAAGAAGCCAATTTCCAATTCTACCTTATAGTACTACATTGTACCACAATCAGTTTTTTTAATCTAAAAAAATCAAATCAACTTTATTGCTTTTAATCTCAACCATCCAATATCAAGATCTATGGTTCTAATAAGGTTTTCAAAGTTTATTTATCTCAACCAGGTTTCCAAAATATCATTTCCCTAGATATATTAGATTTTATATATTAGATATATATATATATATATATATATATGTAAAGTGGAGTAAAACAAAAAACAAAACAAAAAAACGAGCTAGCTCGTGAGCGATCCGTGGCTCGAGTTTTTTACGAGCCGAGCTGGAGCCAGAATTTTTTGCTCGAAAGAAGTTTCAGCTCAGCTCGAAAATCCACGAGCCGAGCTGGAGCCAGACCTGGCTCGGCTCGACTCGATTACAGCCCTTGAGGAAATAGATATCGCCTAATTACAATTATTTTTTAAAAAAACTTTTCTCAATCTATTGTTTTAAGATGGAACCGCGTCATGATAACATGAGTCTGCCTTTTTTATGAGACACAAATTTTAGCCTGCTTTTATGTTTTTACTCTTATTTATAAAACTTTTGTGCTTTATGATTCGTGATGTTGCTATCACGGCTAACCCTTTTTTTTTTGCTTTTTTTATAGAATTTTGTGATTTACAATTTATGGTTTATTTTTAAAATTTTTGTTTTTTACAATTTATGGTTTTACAATGACGACTTTTTCTGATCCAAGTTTTGATATTTGAGATTATATTTTATCCTATTCTATGTGGGTTAGCGCCTTAACGTTGCATGTAAAATCGTAATTATATTTGTATCATTGTTTGTTTTAATGATATTTTTTATGTTTTAGCGTCAAACACGCACTTCAGTTCAAGTTTCTGGCATTTTTGACGTATTTTTTGCTACACATCAACACCTCGGAATGATCGTGTGTTAATTATGCCGTAACCATTGCCTATGTTAACTAGTAAGGAAATAAAATGCAAAAAAATGGGGGCAAAAAAAATGCCGACATCGTTACACCAACCGTCCAGCTATCTTTGCTTCTTAATCTTACTATACCAATAAAAGAAAATAAATTTTGTCACTTGTCATAATATTAGAACACTAATATCAAATGTCAATCTATCTATTATAATACATCAACGTTTTTTTATGCCATGTGTCATTCTATGAGATAAGTTTTAGGATTCTTTTCTCGCTCATTTTATTAATTTTTTTTTTCAATCTTTAATATAAGAATTAAATGTTTAACAAATTTTATGATATTAACAAAATTACCATTATTAAAATACATTAACTTGAATTAATTTATTAACATTAAATTTACCATATATAACGGTAAACACATGATCATTATAACAATAAAATTTTCAATTTATTAATTAATTAAATAATTCCTACATGTTAATATCATAAAATTATTAATAACATTTAATTTAAATAAATTTATTATAGATAACTTAATATTTTTTATGTATTAGTAGTTTAATTTTTGCCACTTATTAAATTTTAACAAATTTAGGTAATAAAAAATATAATAACAAAATGGTGGATACTTTGCTTTTTTTGAAAACTAAGTTTTAGAACAAAATGCAGCAGAAAATATGCGTAAAATCATATTTAAAAGGCATGTATATAAATAAAAAGAAACTCATACAAGTCATGTTTAAAAGTCATGTATATAAACCCTAAACACATACAGTGAAACAAGTACAACTATAATACAAGTAAGTAGTATTAATTATTTTCTTAATATAAAACTATATATATTTTGTACAAAACAATGTTTACTTACATTAATTAATTATATTTATTATTATAATAAAATCATTATATTATAAAAATAATCATACTTATAATATACAATATTAGTTTTTTTAATAAAAATTTTGGTAACCTATATGTTTTTTTTCATTAAAAATAGATTTAAGTTCATATTTAATATTAAAACTAAACTAGTAAACAGGACCCGCGCGTTGCGGCGGGGTCTGATATACTGACGTAAAAAAAACCAACAGAACATGAGGTTAAAATCGTGTACAATAAAATGCACGAAAATACCCAATACAACATCTATAACGTAAGCTTTGAAACTAAGGGTTGAAGGTTAAGAATAGTAAAGAATGTGATTACAGAAGACTTAAAAAAATGCCCTGCATAAATGTAGAATTTATAAATGATACAAATATTATAAAATTATTAAATGTAAATCGTATATATATGTAGTATATATAATACTCATGGTTTATAAAATTATTAAATCTAAATCGTTTGTGAACTAATTACGATCAAAATGATATAAACGATACAAATATTCGATAATGTGCGGATGCGTTATAGGCATGTAAACAACACGCAAAATTTCTGTGACTATTTGGGTTAGAAATTTATATAAATGTTCCATGAGGCCATTGCGATCAAATTAATATAATTATGACATTTATCAGATAACCTAATGACGCGTTAAAATCATGTGAACATTAAAAATATGTAAGTAAAGTGAGAGAGACCTTTAAAAATAAGAGTTCAAAGTTCAGGGTTATAAACGAAAATTTCAAATTAATTGAAAAGTATTGAAATATATCTCTTGATCTTTAGACGCGGTAGTGAATAGTGATTATGTGAGGGTTTGTATCATGTGAAAACTCGGTATAAGAGAGAAACCCTTAAACTCTATCTGGACCATTGATTTGGACTTTTGAAAGTAAAGTATGTGGTACACATTAAACTTGAATAAAAAATTAGGTTTTGGATAAACAAATCAGTTTTAATGTGGGTTAATGTAGACCACATGTTTATTTTCAAGATTTCAAATCAACGACCCAGATAGGGTTTAAAGGTTTTCTCTTTAAGACCGGGTTTTCACACGATACAAACCATATATATGTGTGTGTGTGTGTGTGTGTGATGTTGGGTGTGTGTGTGTGAAAAAGTGAAGTGTGTGAAAAAGGGAATAGTGTTTATGTGAGGGAGAGAATATTTGGTAATTAATATATATAATAATGTTTGACAAATCTTAGGATATTAACAAAATTACCATTATTAAAATCTTATAATTTAATTCAATTTATTAACATTATTTATACCATATATAATCGTAAATCTTTGTTATGTGTGTGTATGTGTATCTATATATATATATATATATATACATGTATGTGCGTGTGTGTGTGAAACAAATAGCCAAATTAACTGTTGAAACTTAATGATAAGTATTATGTAGTGTATTTTACCCATTTCTTGAAGATAAGTACTTTGTATTTCATTTCATATTATTATTTTTTAATTCAAATAAGTAGCAATTCAATATTTATTATTTCTTTAAATGTTTTTCACTCTCTAACATTAACTTCCTTTAGGAATTTATTTTATATAATTCTAAAACATGTTTTACAGTAACTATAATTACAAAAAAACTAATTTTTTTATTCTATAATTTGTAGATAAATTTAAATGTTTTATTAAGTTACAAAATAAAAATACTTCAAACTTTGGTATATATTATTTTTTTTAATTTGTATTATTATTCTTGAACATCCATTTTGTTGAAAACTAGGATTTAAGACCTCCATTTATTTTTTTATTTGGTCTTTCATTGTTGTTAAATCAAATGTGGTTTTTAATTTCTTATATCAAACCTGAGTAATTTTTATTATAAAGATATAAAATTTAACATAATTGATTAAAATAATCAACACTAATTATAAAATGATTTTTTTTGTTCATTTATCTTCACATTAAGTTGCACATTTCATTACTTAGTTTAAAGAATAAATTGTATATTTTTCTTAAATAACATCCTAATTTTTATATACATATTGATATATATGTTTTATTTTGAGTAAACAAATACTTTATATATTTCATTATGTAAAATAATCAAGAATCTACTTAATTACCTAATATCATATGAACATTATAAAATAATGGTATATTAGATGTATTTTTTTATGATTACATTTTTTATTGGTTTCTTATCTTATTTATTAATTGTATTATATCATTTTGTTAATATATAATATTTATATTATATTGTTCCTTTTTTTATTTCAAAAAGACAAAAATATAAGGAAAAAAAATCAACAATAGTACGACTATAAGATTAAACGGTTAATCTTCATATATGGATGACATTTCCAACAAAAGCGATTATTAAAAAACTAAACTTTGTCATATTATTGTATATTTTCTATTTGTTCTTAAAGTAACTTATGTAGAAAATAATCATAAATACATACATTTATAAATGCTTTAGTATTTCATTTTAAATCATAATTATATCAATTTAATATTTCATATATGTTAACTCATAAAAATTATGTACTTCACATTTGATAACATATTCTGTTACTTTTTTGTTTTTTTACTAGGTTAATAAATTCAAAATTGTATGTAACACTGCTCAAAATGCTACGAAAATGTATTTGGATACTAAAAGATCTAATTTAACACAAATATCTTTCAATCCATGTTATTTAAATATTCTTATTATCATTGAAACTAAAAAATGAAAAGTAATAACCCTTTTTTTCTTCTACTTTAATTAATGTAAAATATAAAGTTTTGTTAAATATAATAAAGAGTAAATTGCACTTTTTGTCCTTTATGTTTACATAAAATTTCAAATATATTCATTTATGTTTCAAAATGTCAAAATCAAACCTTTAAGTTTTCAAATGTTGCAAACTCGGTCCTTTCTCCGTTAACGCCATTAACTACTAACAGAATAAAGAACCATATCTGAAAATTTATGTAAACATAAAGGATCAAAAATGAAATTTACTCAATTACTTATATGATATTTGACATTTATGCCCCTATACTATTAGTATTTAACGACTTTAAGGGAGAAAGAACCGAGTTTGTAACATTTGAAAACTTAAAAGACTACTTTTGACATTTTGAAACATAAATGACTATCTTTGAAATTTTGTGTAAACATAAAGGATCAAAAGTGTAATTTACTTTATAATAAATTATTTGTTTTTATGACTCTACCCGTGTTATACACGGGTTTATAAA